>OY757930.1:88891908-89096300 GCA_963585895.1 Sepioteuthis lessoniana | reverse complement strand
AACCTGACTTGAGTAATTTTTATGCTGAGAAGTTAGAGAATTGCATTCATTGTACATTATTTACATCTTTTATGTACGTGTTTATGAGGGTTTTTTCTTTTTTAAATGGGTCAACCCATAGATAGGATCCTAACAACCACTCGGGCTCTGAGTGGACCTGGGAGTAATCTCAATGAGGGGTACACCACACTCCCCAGAACTAGATCATCACTGTCAGATGCATTTCAGAGTCACAGTCAGGATACCCCATTTTGTGTGTTCAGAGTAGGGGGAGTCTTACTCTTTTCTAGAGGATGCAACAAGCATATTCCACAACCAGCTAACAAGAAGACAACATACATACATTTATAGTCAATAGACTCACATGATAGTAGATAGTCTATATATCATCCTATATAATCTCATTCTCTCTCTCATATATATATATATATATATATATATATAGTATGAAGAAAATTCTAAAACTTTCAACTATGTTATACTTTATTAGTCACAGATGCTTTCTTCTATCAACTACTGTGATATACCAATAAGACTTTTTTTAAAAGATATCTGTCATTTCCAGGCTGGAAATTTAACCATGCCTTTATTCAATAATAATTGTCATTCAGCCTTTTAAGATGATTTATATTTGATAAATTCGAAAAATATAATCATCAGTAAATATAATTCTAATTTTGATAAAATATTTATGTATTCAGACAAAACCTTGAAGTCAAAAAGGGTTGGCACAATAAACAAATCACCAAACATATCTTTTTTCCGTTTTTACCTTTTTTTTACATACATATATTCCTATATATATATAAGAGCTCTATCATTGATATCGAGCACTATTTGATAATACCTCAATATTTAGTCCACCATTAACTCACCAAGTCAGCTAGTGATAACCATAAATCACTACAATATATGTATATATATAAATAAATGCTTTGTAAATAAATAGTTTTAAAGAATTCTTATTTTTAAGCAAGCTAGAGTTTATTTGTTTGCACACAGTTAAATGTTTCAAGTATTCAACACTAAGAGTTCTATTCAAAATTATTAATAATCCCTAGTAAAAGACAGAACAGTTCTATTTGATCCATAGATGGGACACTAATGGGTACTACCACTCTGGCCTCACTATAAAAAGACCTTGTGTCAAATTCTGCCTGGCAGGAGGTACAGATAAATATTAAGTTCTACCACTCCAGGTCACTTGGGAGTAATGGCAAAATTCCCAAAGCTCCAGGAGGGGAGAATCACCATCAGATGCAGTTTAGTGTCATATCCAGCACACTATTTCGTGTGTGTGTGTGTGTGTGTGGGGGGGGTCTTATTTCTCTATAGAGATGCAGTTGGCATATTTGACAGACCCAATTCAGAAGAGTTGGTAAATACATACCTGTACAACCATTCTGATCTCTCAGATTCAGATTGCAATTATATTTCATCAGGTGATTTAAGACATTAGGTGTGTCTGGACTGCAAATTGTACATGCTTCCATCAGTGGTGTGCAACCTGTGAATTGACAAAGAACATTTCAAATCGATGCATTCATGCAATTTAAGAAAAAGCATAATTGTATAAATAAACCTGTCAATAGTATAATGTTTGAAGAAGAAATAAATGTAAACCTGTCAAGCGCTAAGGAATATAGCAAGTTAAAATATGCATTTATGATCTTGAATTTCTTAAGTGTACCATCCAAATCAAATTTAATTGAAATTGACATTCTTTCTCATTATTCAATGATAGTGATGTCATTTTTTTTTAATTTCAAAAGAACAAATTTTAAAAAATTACATAAAACAAATGTTTGTTTTACCTTTAAACTTATATAAATTAACCACCTAAGTGTTTTTTATTGTTTTTTTTTTTTGTTAATAGAAAAATAATCTTTGAAATATTATTAAGAGGAGACTGTTTCATAGTTATTTCAAAGTTTGATATGAAAGAAAAATCAAAACATGGATAGATGAGTTAGAACTTGTAATGAAATTCATGATGGTCTCATGAGAAATAGATTTGATATATGTCTTTCTCTATTTTGTTTGAACAAATTAAAGAATACTTCTTGTTTTATTTGGATATGGTAAAAGATTAAAGGAAATTTTTAAAACATCATTGATATAAAAAGTATTTCAATGGACTTCTCCAAACAAAAGTGTAAGCATTCACTAAATTGTCAGTAAACTAATTGGAGTTAGAGATGGATTCTTTTGCAAGGATTATATTTTTTGCCCAATAATTATCTTATTTTAATACTTATTTTAATGACAATTTACATATCAGTGAGAACAAGGAAGAATGTATATTGGAAATTATAAAAGCTAAGATCTCCTTGAGTAAGGTGCGATTTTTTAAAGTTTCCATTTGATCAGTAGGTTAGAGCAGCTGTGTGTTTGCTTCATCTTCAATTCTTATAAATATGAACACCTAAAGGACTTAAAAAAATCTTTTATAAATAAACAACAAGAGATTGTTTCAGTCTAATTTTGATGTCTAATATTTTTCAAAATAATAAAACACTGATATTTCTATAAAACCATATTTGAACTTTAAAAAAAATTTCATGATTATTTCACTAAAAAGAAATTTGATAAAGATCTTTCTTTTATTAGAAACAAATTGAAGAATATGTTTTATTAGTGTAAATAAAAGACAATAAAATTTCAAAAAATCATTGATATAAAATTTTTTTACAATAGATTTCTTCAGAAAAAAGTTTAAACATTATTTACTTAAGTACAATGTATTTATTTGTTATGCCTCCTTAAGGGTTTCTGCATTTTAATTATCTTTTCACATCAATTTTAATAATCTTGGCACAGAACACAAAAACTATTGATACAATATTAATATACAAAACAAATTCTGTCAAGTAATTCATCTAATAGTTCCTAAAAATGCCCGGTAAAATTCTTTTTCTCACTATTTTTTTGAACTCATCCAATTTAATCTTTTTTTATCTGATTAGTCAAAAATGTCCTCTTAAATTCTTTTTCTTAAAATTATTTTGGAAAACATCACATTTAATAGAAAATTTTTTACCCTATTGCTATTTTTGATCTGATTAGGCTATTTGTTCCAAAAATAGATTACTGAATTAGCAAAAAAAATCCAATTGGTTTATAGACTTCACTTTTTTTAAAGTCTGTCTTGACATTAAATTTTCAGTTTAAGGAGAAAAAAAAAAGTGTCCGCCATGATTAGATCATCTCTCATTCTTCTTACAAGTAGTCATTTACTCTAATCTCTCCCTGTAATCTTTTTATTTTATTTTTTGTCATTCTTTTTTGTATGCCCTCCAATCTCAATATTACACACCAATTTCTGTTTTAACAATGGAGCTGAGGCTGGACTGCAATATTTTAGACGAGGTCTTATGAGGGTTTTACATATTTTTAAGATGACATTTGCCTCCTCTGAAATAAATTTTCTAATTCAATAATTTGTCAGTAGACAAAATGAATAGTTTGCAATGACTTTGTTTGAAAGGATTTTATTTATTTTCAAATATATTATTATGACAGTCTTTCTTGAGGTTTCTAATAATTTAGTAGATTTTCTTAAATACTAAAGCTAAAATTTAGTAAGACTATATCACGTATTGAATGTTAGTGCTTTTAGTGTAATGTTGGTGGTTTTCTTTATTTGTTAGTTAGTGTTTTATGGCATATCAACCCTTGTGGGTTATTTAATGTAAAATCTTGTTATATAGGATCTATTTGCACACAATTATATGGTTTTAAGTATTCCTCTCCAATACAAATTATTTGCATATAAGGTTTCTAGTAACTTTCTATTCAATAATCATTTGTTTGCACACAGTTATATGGTTTCAAGAATTCTTATCCAACACCAATAATTTGCAATCAATTATATGGTTCCAAGTAACTAATAATAATAATAATTAGTGAACAATTATAGCTTCAAGTGACAATTCTAAAACAATTTGCACAGTTATATGATATCAAGTGTTCCTATTCGATATGAATTTTCAAATATATCACTGGAATCCTAACATATACTATCACTCCAGATTAGAGTGGACCTGGGAATAATGGCAATGAAGAAGCAAATCATAATCTCTAGAGCTCCATAAGTGAAGCCTAAATATTAGATACAATTTAGTGTCATACCCAGGACACCAGCTTTTGGAGATGGGGAGGTTTTCACCCCTTTGCAGAGGATGCAGTCTGCATATTCTAAGTCGCACTAACAGGGCTAAACAATAATTGAATTTTCTACAGAATGAAATTTACTGTTATACCAAGGACACCCCTTCTTTCGGCGGGGGGGGGGAGATTCTTTGTTGGTGTATTCTAAACTCAGCTGACATAGCTGCAAGTGAAAAATTAATGAAGTAAATTTTTCTTCTTAACAAACCTGCATTGTCCTGAGTGTCAACACCACTACCAAGATTCAGTAAAGTTTCTGTCATTTCCGATGAACACCTCACAGCAAGGTGAAGTGGAATCCGTCCAAATCGATCCCGGGCATTCACAGGAGCATCAAATGATAAAAGTTTGTGAAAAATGTCTTTCATATCTGCACATAAATAGAAAAAAATAAAAACAAATCGTATTTCAATGTGTGTGTTTGTATATATACACACACACAAATGTAGGTATTATAAAAGGTTTCCAGCTGAATGATGAAAAATGTACTTATTTTTAGAAGCAAATTAGAAATCTTGACAATAAGCACTCAAAAACTTTCAGAAAAGTCAAGTGTGAGAGATTTTATATGTAAAGCATTACATAAACTTTAAAATATGACAGAAAGGATCTCCAGTTGATTCACAAAAACAATAAATCATTAGAAACACTATTGATCCTATTTACCAACCCCTCCGCTCGGGCAGGATATGACACAAGGTCAATTTTTAACACTCTTGATACACATACACACATACATATATAAAATGATCAAGTTGTTCTGATAGTAGATTCCCTTGCCATCTATCTACATGGATTGTCTTGACAGATCCTCAAGACAGCATCCAGTGTCAGTACAAAGTTTATGTATGTAAGATCAACCAACACCGATAAGTCCATCTGTAGGAGTCCATATAGAATGATAGTTTTGTGGGGTTGACATCAATGGTGTACATAATTTTTTAAATGCTGAAAATTTTCGAATCAATAACAAAATACTAATTAGAATTTATTACTCCTCTGTAAATAGAAACATCAATATTATCACTCAGTATTGTTACAATGAGATTACACACTGTGTGTGTGTGTATATATATATATATATATTTACCAACTCCTCCATATGAGCAGGATGTGACATAAGGTCAATTTTTTAAGCAGAGTTTTAGAGGTTTGAGTTTTCCTTCTCCTCAACTGGTTGCCATACTGAAGTTAAAGAGCTAATTCTGCCCTGCTATTTATGTGTAGCTGGAGAAAGAATAGTTAGATGCATACCTTTCCTGAGGCTATTAGCACAATGTCAGATGCAAACAGCCTTGTCCAAGATTTGAACCTAGGTTGCCAGGTCCATTTCCTATGATGATAACCATTACACAACAAGCACCACCTTTGTGCATATATATATTACACACACACACACACACACTTGTACCTAAACAATTATTATTGTGTATGTGTGCTTTTGATAATCATCATCATCATCATCATCATAGAATGATGAGAAAAAATTCGAGTGCTCATTGCTTTATAAGTAGAGCAATATACAATAAATATCAAACACAAAAACTTCAAAAGTTTTCCTACAGCCTGAGTTTCATAAATCTTAATCTTCAGGTAGGCAGCAGAATGGAGTGAATAAGAAAGTATTTATTTTCCTGTTTAAATTTTTAAATGAAAATATCTAAAATTAAATTGCGGAAGTAGAAAAACT
The DNA here is from genome assembly GCA_963585895.1 of Sepioteuthis lessoniana. Taxonomy (NCBI): domain Eukaryota; kingdom Metazoa; phylum Mollusca; class Cephalopoda; order Myopsida; family Loliginidae; genus Sepioteuthis; species Sepioteuthis lessoniana. The sequence continues at coordinate 89,090,440 of OY757930.1, read as the reverse complement.
TTGTGGGTTATATATATATATATCTATACGTTTATTGTCATCTACAGACAGTTTTGTTGTATCACAACCCATCAGTGTGGCTAGATGTGCAAGATGCTTTAAGCTAGGATCAAAACCTGGCTGACTTTATGCCAGTCGGATATCTTACCACAGAGCTACATCAATCTCAACATAAATCAAGGAATTTTTAAGTATAACAATTTTTTTGTTTACATATATGCCTAACGACTACCAGAGTGTTCAATTTACAAGAAGAGCTTTGCATTATGCATGAGTGGCAACTGGTAATTCCTTGCAAGAGTGTTCAACACCTTCCAAGGGGGTGGAAGCATATATATATATATATATATATAAGCAAATATGTAAGTACATGAGTAAAAGAGAGTAAAGGCATAATGTGAGGGTTTTACTTACCATCTGAGATGGTTTTCTTTTTTTGAATAACTTCGAGAATCAAGTGAACAACGGAATTGCCATATTCTGTCTCAAAGTCCAGCACACATCCACGATCCAAGATCCGGTTGACTCTTTTCACATCCACAGATAGAATTGCTTGTTCAAGATAATTTTCAGATGAGTAAGAATGAGCAGAATTTTGATATTCAAATTCTAATGCCTAAAAAAAACAAAAAAAAAAAAAAACAAAAAAAAAAACAATTATATTTAACAGATACATCAGTAGGGGTAAAAAGTAACCTGATATTTATCACTACAAAAAATAAAAATGATATAACCAAGTTCAAATTACACCTGAAGCTGTTGGCTGCCTTGAAAATCAGCATTTAACATCAAAACTTAAAACAATGTGACTATTAGGTTTCATTTGGTTAGGTTTATTTGATTAAATGGCAGGTTGACTCTTCATTGGTTATTTAATGTTGAAATAAAATTCATTTCTAAATGTTTGATTATAACTATAATTTGCCTCTAATTATTTGTTTGCACACTATCTGACCCAGAGATGGGATTGTAATGGATGCAACTACTCTAGGTCAGAGTGAATCTGAGAGAAAAGTCAATGAAGGAGGGGATTTCAAACTCCCTACAGAACTGGAACTTCACCATCTGATGCAGTTTAGAATCATACAAACTTGGAGGATGTGTTGTAAGCTTATTATTATTTCATTCCTACTGAGTTTTTTCATTCCACCATCAGCAAGTCGTCTTATACCAGAGTCTGAGTGACAGCGAGTCTTCTCAGATCTCTAAGACTTTTCTAAGTATTCTAGCTGATCTTAACTATGATGAGGTCTGTATGGTATTTCCAATTTCACCAATCATTTTTCTAAGCCCTTAGGGACCATTCCAAGAGCACCACTTAATAGTATCAATGTTACCTTTGTGTTCTACAGCTTTTACAACTATCTGGTAAGATCCATGTATTTGTCAATTCCCTTTCACTTCTTCTGGCCAGGATTGAGTGATCAATTCGTATTTCAAAGTCCCAGAGAATTTTGTGTGCCTCATTTTGTAAAGCAGATTCTGGTTTGTGCATATAGTATTTGGTAGTATGGTAACAATTTTAATTCTTTGCACAATTCCCAGTCAATCACCTATTGTACCCAGTCTTTTGCACTAGTTTGCTGCATTCACTTATTGTATAATTAACCATTTTATCCGTATCTCCCCCATAACCTACACTTGCAATTCAGTTGCATATTATCAATTTTTGCTTTGATATAAATGGTCTTTATGGCATTATTTTGTGCAGTTATAAACAGAATTAGTTTCTCTTTTGAGGTTTCTACTGCTTAGCAATGTCCAGGTCATTTCATGTGAAATCTCTCTAATTTCTCATTTGAAGTATCCATACTGTGGGTTTTATTATTAGTTATAAATATTGTATCTTTATTTCTATTGAATAAAGGGATTTTTCACATATATCAAATAACTTCAGCAAAATTTTTGATTTTTACTTTGAATGTCTTCATTCTTGATGTGCATGTTTAAAAACAGTCGTAAAAGTTTACAGGTATGACCATATACTCTCAGTGGGAATTGAAATATGCCGACTGCATCCTTTTCAGAGGAGTAAAATACCTCTCCCTGAAACAAGGGGGTGTATGTGTCCTGGGTATAACACTATACTACAACTGATACTGAGGCTCTTTATAACCAATACTTCTAGGTTTACACTGACTTAAAGTGGTAGTACTTGCTTGGGTCAAATCTATGGCTCAAATAGATTATTTTGGACATCGTTAGTGTTAGATAGGAATACTTGAAACCATAAGAAACACAAAAGGAATCAATATGTTACCAAATAAATGGCAAGAGGTGCTTTAAAATAATGGTGAATATATTATAGATTCAAATCAACTGTTAAAATTATTCATGACTAAATTATATTTTACTTAGAAATTATTTATGATTCAACATATTAGCAAGAAAGAACAGTGAAAAATCTGACATATTATTTATAGACCAAGTTTTTTTAAATGAAAAAACAGTGTAAAAATTTGTGAATGTGAAAAAAAAAATTGCATTTAAAAATTTGATGCTTGCTGAGACCAGACCCCAACTTATCAACAGGACTAAAAGATGCCAACTTTAGGATTCTGTGTATCACATATCATTCATATCTATGTATAATCATACATTTCATTTTTATAGCATTTTTTTCCCCCAACATACACATTACTGCAGAAATAAGATACATCTTCAGGGTTGGGCTTTTCAGGATAAGCAATAAAAACTTTACCAACTAAAAAATGCTGATTTAACCCCCCCCCAATAATTTGCAAGAATAGGCAAAAAAGTTGGTTCATCAAGATGTTAAAAAAGAATAAAAAAATTTGTTTAAAATAAGTTTTTAGAACTAATAAAGACGAATATCCACGTACATCAGAATCAAATGGATCCCATCTTAAAATTTGTTTTTAGACAGGACCCATTTGGTTCAGTAGTGCAAATATGCATTGTTCACAGAGATGGTACTTATCAATATTAGCCAACAAATTTGGAAAATGGAGCAAGTAGCCATGATGAGCAATAACAATCATATTTACCAACCCCTCCACTCAGGCAGGATATGACACAAGGTCAATTTTTAAGTGGAGTTTAACAGGTTTGAATTCAGAGTTTTCCTTCTCCTAGACTAGTTGCCTCACCAAGGCTGAAGAACCCAGTTTGCCCTACTATTTACCCGTAGCTGGAGGGAGAATAATTGGATTCATACCTTTCCCAAGGGTATTAGTGCTATGTGAAATGCTATCAGTCTCGTCCAGGATTTGAACTCGTGTCACCGTGTCCATTTCCAATGATGATAACCATTGCACCATGGGCACCTCCAGATGATGAGCAATAACAATGATTTAAATTTGAAATAGACATTTTAATTATTTAATAGGGGTGGGGACAATACCAAAATAACCCCAATCTCATTATATACTTTGCATAGATTACGTACTAACAATCTTTTGCTCTTTTTTCTGTTAAAACAAATTTAAAAAAATAATCCAAGTTATTATTTAAAGTTAAATTTTAGTTTTATTTGAAAAGATAGTAATATAATTGTCACTATTAAAAGCAAAATAACATTATATCTCTGATTATTTTTTTAATACATTAAAAAGATTTAAATTCAACACCAAAAGTTGACAACCTTTTCTAACTTGAGTTAAGTAAATTAAAAAGTGTTATGAAAAATTATAAAATAATTTCAAAAAGTTTTGAAAAAATTACAAACTATAAAACATTAACAAACTGAGTAATATAAAATTATTAACCGTTGGTAATTATATCACTCACGGTGATATTTAAACGCAACTAGTAGGTCAAAATAAATGATGATTTTGCTTATCACTAATTCATCAGCTATTAAGGTGTGTTTTAGAATTCCACCAAAAATTAATAGTACAACTTTTTAAAGTATAGAAAATCATATTGGCAATAGTTTTTTTTTGTATTTAATCATGAAAAAGGAAAATAAGCAGGTTTAAGTGGTTTTTGAATTAACAATTAAGAAAACTCAAGGAAATGATTATTATCAATTTATAATTAAAACAGTAAAATAATAATAATACTTTTTAATAGCCTTTTCAATATTCAATGTTTTACCAGTAATTTCTGAAAGCCTTTTTTCAATTTCCTTTTTTCATAATTTTTCTTTTTTCTTTACATTTTTATTTAAATATTCAACCTTAATACAAAGGACAAAACTTAAAATTGCTTAAGAATTGTTACAGTAGGTTTCCATAAAATTTTTTTGCTTAACATTTTTTTTATACCTTAAGAAAAAGAAAAAGAAAACAGTTCTTAGTTTTTTGCTTTAAACTTTATATTTTTTGATTAGTAAAAATATTCTTTATTTACTAATATATTTAGATTTAACCTGTGATAAGCCAAACTCTAATGTAAATTTAATGGCTGCTCCATTTTAAGCAGAAAAAATAGCGATAAAAAATTATTTCCCTAATAATCTAAAAGAAAGTTATATTTCAAATTATATGATAATATCAAAAGCTCTGAAAACTTTTTTTAATAAAAAATTTAAAATTTAAATTGGATGGGGGGGAGGAGTAGTGTTTTTTCCAACAGTTCCCAATTTAAAATTATTTATTCCATTGACACCTTCAAATTATTACATAGTGGACATGATGTTAGTATATCGCATATGAGCTTAAAAAAAATGAAATTGTACTGATGATAAGCTTATTGAAAGGCTCGTAAATATGCAAACAAATTTATAAAGAAACAGCAAAAACTGGTAATCGTAAAAAAAAAAAAAAATCAGTTAAAAATGTGAATATGCTGTTTTGAAGTTTCTTACTAATAGAATGTAAGTAAATGTAAAAGTTGACTAAACATAGTCAAAGGTGACCTGAAAGCTCCCTTTTCAATAGCTACTACACCAATGCACCACTTCTTTCCCAGGATTGCTACACTTACCCTTGATCTTTATCATATAATGCTTAGTATTAAGCAAGGCAGCATCAAGTACCATCTTTTGAGTCTTTGGTATGACTTGACCAGGGATTGAACCCCGGTCTCCCGGGTCAGTGGCGAATGCTTTACCCACTAGACAATTGGGCCGTCAACAAATTCATGCGAGAAATAAAGAAACATTGGATATCAGGCCTTGCTGGGTTTATTCAAAAGTTGTTTTTTCTTGCAAAACATAAACAAACACATATGGCTTACGAAAGTATGGTGACCTGAAGGCACAATAAGTAAGTAAAGTTGGCGACCAGAAGACATCCTTTCAATAGCTACTACACCGAGGTGTAGGGGTGGGCATACTCCTTTCCTTGGATTGCTCCACTTTACCCTTGATACATACCTTATATTGCTGAGTGTTAAGCAAGGAGGTATCAAGTACCATTTTTAAAGTCTTTGGTATAACGCGACCTGGGATTGGACCCAAGTCTCCTGGACCATTGGCGAACACTCTACTCACTAGGCCAATGAGCCAGTTGCTATTGAAAAGGGAGCCTTCTGGTCACCCTCGACTATGGTTGAAGGTATAATAGTCTATCACAATTTCCTGGTTCATAAATTTTACATTTCAATCTTTTTTATTTGTTTGTAAATAAAAAGAGTTTATCAATTTTTATAAATGTTTACAATAAAAGGTAAGTATTAATTTTCAGGTTGAAATTCAAAAATAGTTGAAGCAGATATCAAAATCGAAATTCATGAAGAATTTTGTTGATGGAAGTAAATTTTTTAAATAAACATTTTTTGAGGAAAACAATGCGGCTACTGACTAAACTAACACATTCTTAACTTAGAATAAAATTTACTAATATAAAAAAATGACTTTGAAAAATTCAGGTTTTCATTCAAATATTTAAACAAACATTGAATTGTTTTCTGTTTCTTTTTTTTAGATGTCAAAGTTGTCAAAAAAAAGTTTAAATTGATTTTTTTTTCTGTAGTATCTTATAAACCGAAATGAAAAGTGAGAAAAATATTTTTGAAGAAGAAAAAAAATGCTCAGCCAATAAATTGTTTTGTAGCCAACAAATGTTAATTATAGTAGATTCATTTTGAAATAATTGTAATGAGAATAATCAGTAAAAAAGTCACAAAACAAGAACAGAAATTTTACAAAAATTTCCACATATACAGCTCTTATTTCTTTAATCGGAACAACCCTCAATGACCCTGGACAGAAAAACGGACCATGATTAACAAATTTCCCACGGACTTCTCATGAGTCCATGGTTGGAAATTTAGGTCCCATAAAGGAGTAAAAATCCATCAAACAAAAATGGGTTGTGTTTCTCAGAGTGCATTTCAGGAGCAGCACTCTGCCATTACAGATAAAACGTTGGAAAACCAAAACCCCATGCATACCACAGTGCTGAGGTTATCCGAGCTGCTGATTTAAAGGATGAGATGCAAACCATTTTGCTAAGAATAAAATTTCCACCGGCATCCAACACAGAAGCATGGTGTATGCTTGATAACATCATAAGCACGACTCTACATAAATACTTGGGAAATAAAGATTACAACCAATGACTAAATAAAAATAGCCAAGTTATTTACAATGTCTGTATCAGAATTTACAGGGTGAAAGAGAAAAATAATAAGCCACTAGTCAAAAAGAGCAGATGTCAAAGAATGATGCAGGATCTCAGAATGAAAAAGAGAAATTTAAAGAAGCAAATCAGTTTGGCCAACGCGGACGAAAAAGAGGGTCTGCTTAAAATCTGGAAAGACCTCAAAGAAAAACACAACGCTCTTAGCAAGGCAGAAAATATGAGGAAGAGGCGGGTGAAATGAACAAAAGAGCAAGACGTTTTTTCCAGGAACCATACAAATATGTGAGGAACATATTAGATCAACTGAAATCAGGCATGCTCAAGATGGAGAAAACAGTTTTGGAGAAACATTCAAAAGACACACTCTGATCCCAATAGACATATCTCTGGAACATAATAACAATTTAGTCTGGCCAACCCTCCTTACGGTGAAGTTCGACATGAAACCACCCACATGCGAAGAAATAAGGCATATAGTCAGCAAAAGTAGGAATAACTCCACACCTGGCTCAAATGGAATATCTTTTCTTTTATATAAAAAAATGTCCTAAAGTTCTCAAATGGCTTCATGCTAACCTAAACTTTCACATCAACAACCAGTGGATGATAGCCGACAGAGTGTACATACCCAAAAAAAAGAATTTGAAGAACATTGGCCATTTTTGTCCTATCTCTCTCTCCTCAATGTAGAAGGAAAGATATTTTTTGCTGTTTTGGCATCAAGATTTACCAGATACCTTCTATATATTGATACTTTGGTGCAGAAGGGTGATGTTCTGGGAAGAGTTGGTTGTTTGGAGCATGGAAATATGATCTGGGAAGCCATTTAAAAAGCTGAGACCAATGAAAAGGATTAGGATGTCATTTGGTTGGACTTGGCTAATGCCTATGGATCAGTGCCCCATTAGATAATACTATTATCTCTTTGGATGTACCATATTCCAGAGGAAATATCCAAAATGCTAAGAACATACTTTGATGGTTTCTTCATGCAGTTCACCACAAATGAATATACAACAAATTGGAACAGGCTTGAAGTTGGAATTGCGATAAGATGTTCGATATCACCAATACTTTTCGTTCTAGCAATGCAGCTAATTCTAAAAGCGACAGAGAACAATGCTGAGATTGTTGAACTTGGTGGAAGGCTTTAAATGCCACCAGTGAAGGCATTCATGGACGACACTACAATCCTCTCATCCAAAGAATCTACTACTTGCAAGATAATAAGCCTGATGGACAAACAGATGATTTGGTGTAGGAGGAAACTTAAACCCCAAAAGTCTAGAAGTCTCTCGCTTAGGGAAAGAAAAGTGAATCAAAATATAAATTTCATGGTAGGTGGTCAAAGAATCCCTACTGTTTCAGAGGAACTGGTGAAAAGTTTGGGACGTTGGTTTGATGAGTCCTTGAAAGATATTAATCAAGCAAAAGAAACATCAAGAACATTACAAGATGGTCTCCATAAGATTGATTGCTGTCCTCTACAAGGAAAATTCAAGGTTTGGTGCTGTCAGCATATATTCATTCCTATGTTATTATGGCCGCTACTTGTATATGAAATTGTGACAAGTATGGTTGAGTAAATTGAGGCTAAGATAAATAAATATTCCTGAAAATGGTTGGATTTACCTCCAGACTTGTCTGATGTTGCTTTGTACTGCAGACAAGCTAAATTAAAATTACCATTCAAATCAATTGTGGAGGAATTCAAATCCAAGAAGATTAGACTCCAAATGATGCTGGATGGCTCAAAGGATAAAATGATAAAATCACAAATGCCTATATTGAAAACAGGAAAGAAGTGGAAAGTCAAGGACACCATAAGAAGTGCTTTCAAGGAAATCAGAAGGACACACTCAAACTGGGAGACAAGTTTTTGGAAGTAATGAAAAACAACGGTTGTCAAAAACTTGTGACAATAATCACCGGGATATGGTCATTTAGGATGTAAGGAGCAAGGTTGACAATAAAAAATGCCTAAAAGGAGTTCAGCAATCCCAACAAAGCTAATGGACAAACTGGGAGGAAACTTTGCAAAAGTCTATTACTTGAAACAACATATGGCAGATGGCTCCTCTCAGATTGACTTTTCTAATATACTCCACGTACGACTAGCTTTCTTCTAAAAACAATCTTTTTAAATGGGAGAAAGAAAGCAATCCTATTTGTCCTCTATGTAATGACAAACCACAAACATTGGAGCTCATCCTCAGCTCCTGTAAGACAGTTTTTGGAAATGGGAGATACACCTGGAAGCACAACAGAATATTGGAAGAGTTGGTAAAATTTATAATGAATTATAAAGAAATCATAACCAACTATTTCAACCCAGAAATTTGTTTCAGAGAGGGGCAGAATACATGCTGGCTCTAAACAATCAAGCATAGAGCAGTACCAAGCCAAAATCTTTTTGGATCAAGTGGAGATTGGGAGGTATCTATTTACCTACCAGGATGGCATAACGATTACTCCAAAACAATATCCAACAAAGGTCTACAACCAGACATTGCTTTTTTTGTCAAAATCATTGTGATAGAACTATCAATACCATATGAAAGTTGGATGGATCAAAGCAAATTGATAAAACCAGAAAATACGAAGACCTTAAAAAAGAGCTGGAAAAGGAAGGGTACAGCATGATAGTGAAAGCTGTAGAATTGGAACAAAAGGTTTCGTAGCAGGCATCCTGAACCAATTTCTGAATCAAATCAGAATCAAAGGGCGTAATAAAGCCAAATGTATAAAACTCCATATAGAAATAACGGAAAATAGTTCCATGTGGATATGGAACAAAAGAAATATTCCGTGGAACAATTCAAATGAAGTTCATGGAACCAACACTCAATCATGAATACATAATGAAATTCACGAAATATTCTCATAACGCAGAGTTATTTTACAAATCACATTTCGCTGTTACACTTCTGAGTCAACATCTAAGCTAAGCTTAGTAAATAACCAATAGGGTCTCAGTTATATATACTTTTATATTCAGTGAGCGGAGGGAGGGAGCAGTGTGCAAATAAAATTGTTGAGAGGAAGACCCCGAAATGGTGCAGATTCTCTCCTGATGACCCTAATACGATTTTTCAAAAAGAAAAGGATAAAGGGTAAAACTTTTATTCAACGGTGAAAATCCCATTATGTAGAGTTACTCTGTGGAATGTCAATGGCAAGAATAGCATCTGTCTGTCCGCTCACTTTTTGGTGAGTATCAATTACTCGTTAAGTAATTTCCTTCTTCACGTGTATCCATTAAAAGTCAGCGAGAAAAAAACATTAAAAAAATTTTTTTGAAATTAGACCGTATTTATATATATATACACACACTTAAAAAAAAAAAAAAAATCATTTCATATTTTATAACAGGTGTTGGGGGTAGATTGGTTGGTTGAGTTTTATGGCATATCAACCTTTGAAGATTATTCAACACCAAATCCATTTTTATACAAATAATCTGTTCTATTTCAAACAATTCAGTTTAGCATGAGTAGATAGTTTAATTGTCAAAAACATTTCTATTTCAAGCTATTCAGTTTAGTCAAACAGTTCTAATTCAGCCAATTCAGTTTAGTATAAGTATAGATTTTGTTTATACACATTTAAAAATCAAAACAGTTCTATATCAAACAATTCAGTTTAGTGTAAGTACACAATCTAATTGTCAAAAACATTTCTATTTAAAGCTTAGTCAAACAGTTCTAATTCAAGTAATGCAGTTTAGTTCTATTTAACCCATAGATAGAACCCTATAAGGTGCTACCACCCTGGGTCAGAGTGGACCTGGAAGCAATGGCAATGAAGGGGTACTCTGCATTTCCCAAAGTTCCAGCATTACTGGAACCTCACCATCACATTGTTTTGCGTCACTCTGGACACTCGTTAGGTGGTGGGGAGGGGTCTTACCCCTCTGCAAAGAAGCAGTCGGTGTATTCTACAGCTCCAGCCTACTGGTAATCACTTTCATATTTTAATTCAATATTTAGAATTATCGCCCATTTTTGTAACAGTCAGTGTTGATAAAGAACTGTAACCAGACAGGTCGAATTATTGTTTTCACACTCCCCTTCCGGTAGAGGAGACAGGTCCTTATCTAATATAAAAAACAAAAACAAACTTTTCGGTGTTGAGAGTGGAAAATTTCTTGTGTGTTCTTTGCTTTTGATGCTTTGAAGAAAAAAAAACAAATTTTTTCACTTTCTACAACACAAATTACTGAACAAAAATGCAATCAATGCAAGAAATAACATGAAAATAAAAACTGAATCACCTCAAATTAGGAATTCGGATGTTTTTTAAACTTTCAGGGACAGGGGAGAGGTCCTTTTTAAATGTGTAATGTCGGTTGGCTTTGGTGGGGTTTTTGTAATATTCGATTTTTCCAGATGCAATTCACGAGATTAAAACATTCATTTTTTGAGCCAAGTGAACTGTTTTCAAATTGCACTGTCTTCGACATATTTCCAACAGTAAAAGGTTTAAGAGGAATAGAATATTGTTTGTATATTTTTGGAAAGGCTTCACTTTGAATCATTTTTTCATGAAGACTTTGAAAACCCGTTAAAATCCACTTAAAAGTGACCACCTGTCACATTCAGCTAATGTGGAGGGGTTGGTGTGTGTGTGTGTATATATATATATATATATAATAGCTTTCAGAGAACTCAATCCATGACATCACAAATTTTGACAATTTGTCAAATATTGGAAGGTGTTCATTCAAAATAACTCGAGGCTACACTATCATTTGTAGACTTGTCCAAGACATTTGACTCTCTCTAAATATATATATATATATATATATATATAGGAGTCACTTACACAGACCGTTTCATTGTATCAAAATTCTTCAGAGTGGTTTGACACATGAGATTTTTGAATCTGGGATTGAAACTCGGCTGACTTTTATGCCTGGTGCAGATTCTACCACACAGCCACAAGGAAACTAAACGTAAACGAAGAGATTGAAACGCATAAGTATCACTTTTGTTTTGTTTACATAAATACACTCAATGGCTTCTGAGAGCTTAATTCACTCAAAGAGCTTTGCATTATGCATGTGGCATCCGTTAACTTCCTCACTAGAGAGTTCAAACCCCAACCCCCAGGAAGCATATATTGTCATCCACAGAAAGACTGTTTAAGCCCAGTTGGCTGAGCCTGTAGAATACTCCAATGGATCCTCTGTAGAAGGGTAAAACCCCTCCCAAATGAGTGATGGTGATGCTTCAGTCCTGGAGCTTTGGGGAATGTGGAGTACCTCTTTATTACCATTACTCTAAGGTCAACTCTGACCTGGAGTGGTAGTACCTATTAAGGTCCCATTTATGAGTCAAATACTTAATAATCTACTAGATTTAAAACCATCTGTATGCAAAGAAATGAACTTTAGCTTTTGCTTTAAAATGTTATCTACAAACTATTCATTTACAAATCATTGTGTTTGTGAGTATATCTATGTAAAATAGGCATTTGGATTAAATAGCCAACAAGGGTTGATATACCACAATTTACAACCAACCAACCAACTTATATATATATATATATGTATCATCATCATCATGTCGTGCAACCAGCAGGGATATCCCTGACCCTCTCTCGCCACTCCTCCCTATCGTTTATCGCTTCTGGCAGGTCTTCAGGGCTACATCCCGTATCCTCACAGAGCTGCTGCATGTATGTTCAAGCTGGCCGTCCTACTTTTGTTCGGTCATATGAGGGAGTCCATAGGAGTACATCACTTATGAGCTCGTCCCTGCTTCTCCAGCAGTGTCCTGCATGTCTGGTCCGTCTAACTTGGATAGTTTTCGTGATGGGAGGTAAGTGGCCGTATAGTTGGTGCTTTGTGGGGTGTTGCCTCCATGACTTGCTCACTATTGCTCGCAGCATATTTGTGTAATTACCGTCTATTTTTTTCTCCAGCCGTTTAGTTAGTATATATATATATATATATATATATATATATATATATATAGGTAATTTAATGAATATCATAGGGCTAGGATCACTATATAAAGATTAAATTTCAATGAAGTCTTTTTGTAAAGACATGCCAGGTGGACAGATGGAGTCGAGCTCCGAGTGGAATTCAAATTCACATTAAAATAATGTTTTTTTTAATGGACACAATATCAGGATTCAATATGTAAAGTAAAGTTGGCGACCATAGTCTCCCGGGCCATTGGCGAACACTCTAACCCCTAGGCCAATGAACCCCTACTTTATGGGCATTCAGTCTCACTTACAAAGTTTATTTGTTGTTTCCCCCCAAAAAAAACAAAACAAAAGAGAAATAAATGAATAGAACGAAATAAAAATTTCAAAAATCTCTTAAAGAGTTTCATACAGAAAAAAAAAGAATCCCAAAATACATAAACAAAATTCTTTTTCAACGAAATTATAGTACCTTTGTTATCCAATTTTCAAACAAAATTTCTACTCTTTGACCAAACAATTGTACAAAAAACCGAACGAAAGACTTAAATATTCCACCAAAATAATATAAATCTAAAAAAATTAAAATCTAACATTAACGAAGAAAAAAAAAATGAACGTATATGAACTCAAAACAATCGAAAAAGAAAAAGATTTTTAAAAACTTTTAAACAACTCTTCCATAAAATACCACAACCAAAAATATCTTAGTTTTATCTTTGACAAAAACAAAAACAAAGCCAAACAAATCCAATTATTTGTTTACCGCAATTTCTTCTTGAATTTCTCTTAACGACACCATATTTTGATATTCTCACCGTTTTGATTCGTCTTTATTTCTCTACAAACCAGAGAGTTCTAATCTAAGGGAGGCAATTCAAGCTTATTTTTTTCTTTTTTTAGAGTTACCTCTCTTACATTAAAAATCTCTTTACATGAACTAGCTTAAGGGAAAATCGTTTTTGAGAATTTTTTTTACAACATAAATATGGTGTGTAAAGTATCTCTGCATTCTGAGAAAAGCCTAGCCCATTAACACCTTAACTCACACAACGTGTTGCATAACCTGGAACAAGTAGTAAGAGGGAGTGTCTTCGAGTCGAACGCAAATAAAACAGAGTTTGAGTGTTTTAAACAAGATAATTTGATTTCTTTGCTTCGAAAGTACATAATCCTTTATGGATTATATTTAATGTTATTTAATTAATTAGATTAATTAATCTAACGTTATTTAGTGCCAAAACCTTCCTTATAGAAGGACAGAAATTGCAACATTTAACCCATAATAGGAAGATTTCCCAAGAGTATTACTCTTAAATTGAACGTAATAGAATGACTGAAGTTCGAACTCTTTTACTACGACGTCGCAGTCTACCACTTTAGCCACTACACCATAGGAAATCCCCCCAAACAAGATAGAGCCATTTCCACTTCAAGTGGTAAGACTCTAAAATTACACACACCGGCAACAATATCTCATCTACTGTAAGTAATGTCAACATGCGCATAGTGAAGGCATATACTGCTATCGATAGGTTGTCAAAATTCTTCCAAGTTGTGGCCGTATCAGTACAACTATATAGTTGCACCATATGAAGTCTAACGAAGCGCTTTAAGAAAAAGCTAGATGGTAACTACTCAAGTACGCTACTTGCTGTTTTGAACAGATCCTGGAAGTAGCACCAAATAAAACGGTTGCTTTACGACCACTTACATCCCATCTCACAAACCATCCAAGTTAGACAAAGAAGACATGCTCATCATTGTTGGAGAAGTAAGGATTAACTAATAATCGACATTCTTCAAGGGACTCCAACTCACCAGTGTCAGGCGATCAGGATAGACTTACATATATCAGGCTTACATGCATCAGCTTTTGAGGCGCCCGTGGTATAATGGTTATTGCCGATGGCAATGTGCAAAGTGGCCCGAGTTCAAATCCTGGATTTGGCTGTTTGCATTTCACACAGCTTTAATATCTTTGGGGAAAATATTGTTATATATTGACCTTCGACCAAGCCGTCAATCAAGAGATGCACCTGTGTAAATAAGCGGAAGAACAGCGGAAGCAGGTGGGTGTTAAACAATAATATAACCAGGTGCACAGACGGTTCGAGTCAGTTGGAGACAAGATGCCGAAGTGAGAGCCAGCGGCAGACAGAGGGATTTGGGCTCTCAGTGACCCCCGGTTGAGAAACCCCAGCCAAGATGAGAAAGAAGTGCTGCTATGGTCAGAAGAACTTGGGTAAATATAGTAGTCTGTCCCTGTCTCCAGCTCATCTCTCACACATAACAAACATCACCCTTTCGAGAATAAAGTGTGAGAGATTTATTTTTAAAAAGAAGTGTATTCGTTCGTTCAATGAAGTTCGTCATTATGTTTGATTATGCTCGGCGTATATTTGTATGTGAGTATACAACAATATGCATCCAACTCTTCTACCTCCGGCTATGATTAAATAGTGATGCTGACTGGGCTCTCTAACCATGGTATGACAACCAGTCTAGAAGAAGGAAAACCTGGAAAACCTTCGCTTAAATAATGATCTTGTGTCACACCCTACTCGTGCGGAGGGGTTTGGTAAATACATACATCAACGTTGTGTTAACAATTGAAACAGTTGAGACGATCTGCGTAGAGATGACCATTAGAGAGAGAGAGAGAGAGAGAGAGAGAGAGAGAGAGAGAGAGAGAGAGAGAGAGAGAGAGATTCCGTACATATATATAGTTATTTACTAAGCTTATACTTTTTAGCCCAGTCGCCTGGGCTGTTGAATACACCGAGTACTTTTCTACGGAGGGATAAGACCCTCTAATGAGTGCCTTGGATATGATACTAAACAATCAGATGGTTAGTCTCCAGTAATGCTGGACCTTTGGATAATGCGGAGTACCCCTTCATTGTCATTGTTCTGAGATCCACTCTGGTCCGAAGTGGTAGCACCTGATAGGGTCCTATCTATGGGTCAAATAGAACTGTTTGACATTTAAGCTGAGTGAAAAGAAATGGCTTATGTTAAATTGAATTGTTTGAAAAAGAACTGTTTGATCACTTAATTGTCTGTAAGCAAATAGCTGATGCTTAATTGAATTGTTAGTGAGACATAAAAATACTTGGAACCATTTAACCGTGTGCAAACGAATGAGTGATGTTTAATAGAATAATTAGTGTTAAATAGTAATATTTATAACCACTTCACTGTGTGCAAAGAAATTAATAATATTAAATAGAATTATGTGTTAGATAGCAATTCTTGAAACCATCTAACTTTGTAGAAATATTAGCTATACTAGTGTGTAAACAAATGAGTTATAACTCATTCAAAATGAAATTAGCGACAAACTAATATCTTATATATCATGTATATCTATTTAAATGAGTGCAAACAAATGACTGATGTTAAATTGTGACTGTTATATAGCAATGCTTGAAACCATTTGACTGTGTGCAAATAAATTATTAATAGTAAATATAATTATTCGTAGTAGATGGCAAAACTTGAAACCATTTAACGGTGCCCCCAAACTTATTTCTGGCTCGTTTAAAATGTTATGAACAAAATGTGTTTACAAATTCCACATATTCAACATATATGTATAAAGAGGATTAATTAACCGATAATGGTTGATATGCAGTAGAACCAAACAAAACCTGTCTCAGCATAGTTTAGATGTAAAATAACACCAAAAGTATGGCGCAACAAGTGAAAATAGTTTGTTAATATAGATTTCTAACTATTACATCACGTACAATGCAAATAAAAGGTGATAGAAAAGTAACTCCCTATTAATCTGTATGAGTGGCCAGCCAGAAACTCTGATATAACGTCTTGTAACTTTTTTCTTTGGCGTTGATTAAAGGAGCAAGTCCATTTTATGAAAACCAACAACTTGGA
The DNA here is from genome assembly GCA_963585895.1 of Sepioteuthis lessoniana. Classification (NCBI taxonomy): domain Eukaryota; kingdom Metazoa; phylum Mollusca; class Cephalopoda; order Myopsida; family Loliginidae; genus Sepioteuthis; species Sepioteuthis lessoniana. The sequence continues at coordinate 89,074,115 of OY757930.1, read as the reverse complement.
AAGGACGTGAAGGGCGAATACGAGAAGATATGTCTTCCATCTCAGAAGAATTCCTGGTGAAATCAGTTGGTGTAGTTCTCAGGCAGCTTGAGAAGCCTGTAGTGATTGCTTTAATTTGGTTTGGTTTTATGGTATATTAAGCATTGTAGGTTATTTAATGCCAAATTCTTTTTATACATATATATTAGATATGAATGATTTCTTTACGCATTTTGTCGATAACATTTTTAAACGAAACTGATCTCATTTTTTTTTTTGCATTCAGTTAAATGGTTTCATTTATTTCTATCTAATACGAATAATTCTGTATACTAGCAATTGTTTGATTGCACACAGTTGAATGTATTGCCATTTAACACTAACAATTCAATCAAACATCAGTCATTTATTTACACAAACAATTCAATTTAGCATAAGTCATTTGTTTGCTCTTATTTTAAATGTAAAACAGTTCTATTTGACCCACAGATCGGACCCTATTCGGTATTATTACTCCGGGCCAGAATGGACCTGGGAGTGATGACAATGAAAGTGTACTCCTCCTTCCCCAAAGCTCCATCATTAGTAGAGTCTGAACACCAGATTTTTTAGTGTCATATCTAGGACACTCGATGGGGAGTCTTATTCCTCTGCAGAGATGCAGTCAGTGTATTCTACAGCCCCAACCGACTGGGACAGAGGTGAATGCTGGTGTCCATATTGGACTTCAAATAAAACTCTATGCTATACGCTTTTTTTCAATTAATTTATAGTAAAATTCTCGTTAAGAAATGAATTTAAAAAAAAAATGAACTTTAAAATAAGGAGTTACTTTTCAATCACCCAGTATATATTGTGTGTATTTATGCAGAAGATTTTCTTGGAGGCATATCTTATTAAAAATGACAGCCAAGGATTGTCCGTAACGGTCACAACGATAAACTCGACAATTTCCAACAAAGGTCGAAAGTACATGTTCTCGTGTTGTTCTATTTTGGATAATTATTTAATAGCCTTTATCCTCATTTGTAACACCTCACTCACGAACCAAAATTCAACTTCAAATCGTTGTCAGTTATCTTTACATAAATATATATCGGGAAGTTTTCATGTTCTAATGGTCAATCGTTACCATCGTAAGAAATAAACACAGTGACTTGAGTTCATATCCTGGATAAGGCTGTAGACATTTTCACTTGCGCTGATATCCTTGGGAAAGGCTTGAATCTGACTATTCTCCTTTTAGCTATGCGAAAGTAGTAGGGCAGACAGGGCACTTTAACCCTGGTATGGCAACCAGCCTAAGAGAAGGAAAACTCTGAATTCAAGCCTGTTAAACTCCGCTTAAAAATAGATGTATCACATCCTACTCGTGCAGTGTGGGGGCTGGTATATATATATATATATATATATATATATATATATATATATATGTGTGTGTGTGTGTGTGTGTGTGTGTGTGTCTGTGTTACTCAGATATATATTTCTCAAATGATAGTGGCCTTTCGAAAATGAAATAATATCAATCTTTCTGAAATGCCATATTTGTAGCCAAACACATTAATCAGCCCGGGCACACTCTGGATAACATTATATGCGTCCTGATAGACTCAGGGTTCTGTACCGTCCACATATGTAGAAAACAAGGAATTAAAGGGATCAAAAAATTACGTAAAAACACGGACTTAATTTAGATATAGGATCCTTAAAGGAATACTGATACTTCGAAAAAAATAACTTCACGTAATATTTGCTACAATCCAAATAAATAAACACGGCAAATTTACACAAATTTAATATAGATATAGAATGACAATATTTCCTTTAAGGGACACAAACACTTTTGCTACAAACATTTCCAGGTAACCTGGACGTCAAAGTGAGATAGACATGTAAATCAAACAGAAATAGGTACTTATTAACCCCTTAGATGCCACGTTTTTCAACCAAAACTCAGACAGCAACACATATCAACGACTCAACTTGGACTTACACCAGACCGATTTCTTGGTCATTTTTTAAAAATCGTCAGATGAAGAAGAAAGGCTTCCTCGTAACATTACCGTCCCCCGCAATCCACACTCTTTTATTTTTAAGTGCCTCCACTCGAACAGCCTTAGATGTAAGTACAGGATTATATTTTTCAACGTTTTTCATTTTTATTATAAGCGTTGTTTAATTTAATTGGTCATGTCATCTTTAACCTTTAACACACACACATACACACACACACACACACACACACACACACATATATATATATATATATATATATTTACTTAGAAATTTATCATTTTTTAGCTATATTAGATTTTCAATGAAAAATTGTCACTGCAAGATTATTTGCCATGATTTAAAAAAATTGTAAAAAGTTGCCAAATATTAATTTTTGAGTTACTTCCCCTGCATTAACAAACTCATTACTTTAAGAAAATACAAACACTTAGATGTGGTGTTGTGTTCAACGAATTAGTCTAGCGAATCAGTAAGTTCGATCCTCTTTAGGTGCTCTATATTTGCAGCTTTTTGTCGTTTACATTTAGTTTCTGAAGGAACGCTGTCATGGTGTAATCGCAGATAAATAATTACGGTATGTGGAGTAGGATTCTCACTGGGTGCTTCCACATCAGAGTTGTGTGCTGAATGTTAGCCTAGTTTTTAAAGGCCTACAATTATGTTTCGCTGAAAGAACTAGATTCCTTTAAGATAATCGGAGTTAAGCAGCGATGGATCTGTTCAGTACTTGCATGGGGGACCTCTTAGTAACAACAGGTAATGAGTATTTAACTAACTTACTCACCAGCCAGAATGTGGCACGAGGCCATTTTATTGTGGGAGACTATGCAAAAATCGAAACTCATGTACGGCCAGACCAAAAATTGTTTGATTTCTTCGGCATTCTCCATATTGGGGCGCCTCAGGAGTCAAGCCATGAACTCGGCCTTGCATAGCAGGTACTGCCAGGGAGAACGGCACCCTGATATTTATCGAGCAACCCACGTACACACGAGTATGGCACATAGCCTTTTTTATTTTAGGAACCTGGTGCAGGACTTTAGCCTACACACGCCCAGTGGTTCCAAAAATGCCGTAAGTCCCGTCGGTATTCCCCTTAAAAGGGTCGCCTCAGGCGCCATGCGATAAACCTAGCCCTTCCAAAGAGGGTTAGAATCTGGGAGGACGGTCCCTTGAGATTAAGCGAATCTGAATAAACGCTAAATACAACGCAGTAACAGCAGGTACTTTAAGGTATCTTAGGTTTGTGACCCAGTTTCAGCAAAACTTAGCAAACAGATTATTAATCTTCATGGTGGTTTACAAGTAAACTTACTAAGTTCATTTATTAATAATTATTGGCTTGTCGGTTCGATTCTCACAAGGTTCGATTTGGTTTCTTTGTTTAATGGTATATCTACCTCTGTGGATTTGTAGAAGAGTAGTTGTGGTGCTATTTAAGCCATAAGGGGTGGATAAAAGGGTTCATACCTTTCCCTGAGGGTATCAGCCCAAAAGGAAACGTAATAGCGTGACTGGTATTTGAATTCGCTAACAACGATGTCATAGCATGACAGCCATGACGCCACGGGGTTTCTTCCTTCTCATTAGATATAATCTTGTATCAAATACAAGCTACACCTTATAAATATGTAGATAGATTTCTTGCGTGGTGTTATGGTTCTCGAGCTAAGTGACCAGACCATTGTTGTGAGTTCGAATTTGCCTGGGTGCTCCTTGTGCAATACAATCAAAACTGTACATAAAATTACTTGAATAATTATTTGAGGAGTACTCATATTTAAAAGAAAATTAACTCCTTTATAAAAAAATTTGTTAGCGATGTACATGCTTATAGGAAGAAGTGGACTTATTTTTTACTTATTCATATTGTTGCTTACAGAGTTGTAGAGTTTGGTAATAAATAATACCTAATGATATCCATTTTTTATTGATTAATATTCAACAAGAAATAATGAAATCTTTTTGATTATTCATTTTTTAAAATTGCAAAGTGACTCGAATCCTAAAATTTGGTGTGTGGGTGAGAGGCTCGTCATCACTTTCCTTTCATTGATTTAATTAGATATTTTCCCTAACTCAAACTAAGTATTGGGTTAAGTCATAAATAGTTTCCGTTTTTAAAAAAGCTACTTATTACCATCCATTTCAAACTTCCAATGTTTTAAACGGAACTGGAAATTACCTGATTAAAGAGAGTCTTCATCGATTATTATTATTAGTATTATTATTTTTATTATTATTATTTCAGTTGTGAAAGAGTGTGCATCATAATTTAATCTATGATCTCATGCCCTGAAAATGGAGGAACTGAAAATGCATATTCGACATCTAATGTTGTAGGAGTTTAAGAATAGAAATAAAAAACGCTATAGAAACAGTTAAGCAACTTTGTAGCGTTTATCACCAAGGGGAAATTACCGACCGCCAAATCCGAAACTAGTTTTTAAAGTTTTGTTCTGGTGTCCTTAAAAAATTAATCTGGACTTGGACACTCAACAGACATCGTTCAAGATGCTTTAAGAGAATTGGTTGAAAGCAATCAGCACAAAAGAAGTCTAGAATTAGTACTTGACCTCGACACATTCAAATCTTCAATCTACCGTCATTTAAAAAAACGAAGGGAAAAGTGATCAAGCGGGGCGTTTGGCTTCCTCATACTCTTATGAGAAGAATTAGGAAGATCGCATATCCATTTCGACAAATCTTCGGTCAAGGCAGAAAAATGACTCGTTTCTCGAGAATATCATAACAGGTGACAAAAATGGGTGTATTATGATCATGTTCAACCCAAAAGGCAGAGGATTGATAAGGTTGAATCAACGTAGCCTACCAGAAAGGCAGAGCATCATGAAAGAAAAGAAATGCTCTGCTTATAGTGAGATCACCATGGTATTATTGATTTTTTAAAACTGCAGTCAGACACTCAATTCAGACTTATCCTCTAAAGAGCTGTAAAGTATGTATGAAAATCAAAGAAAACGCCTCGTTCTCGTCAACAGGAGAAACGCTGTACTTCTCCATGATAACACAAGGCCAGATTCAACAAGAACCACGGATGAAAAAATACAGGATTTAAGCTGGTCTGTTCTACCCCATCCAACATATTCACCTGACCTTGGACTGAGTGATCTCCATCTTTTTCGTTCTCTACAAAATGCTCTGAATAACAAAAAATTTCTTCAGAAGATAAGGTGAAAATGTTTGCAGAAACCTTCTTGAACTCGAAATCAGATGAATTTTTCTTGAGAGTAATCAACAAGTGACCTGAAAAATGGCAAGATTCGATTCAAAATAATGGCGAATGTACTATTGAGTAAAAGTAATTCATTGTTAAATTATTCCTGAATGAATTATATTTTACTAAATATGATAAAACACAATATATTTTCCTTCACGTCGCATATATTAAAAATATTTCAAATTATCAAAATACGTAATCTATTTCCTAGGATTCCAAACTAGATCCATATTTACCTATACTGTATGTGGGGGAAAGTTGAAATTTTATTTACTAAAAGAAATCCCAGATGATCTAAATATGAGAAGAAAAAAAGGAAAAATATTTAGAACAAAAAATAAAAAAATAAGAATTAAGAAATAACCGGTCAAAATATTGATAGGAGAAGAAGAAAATAAAATTAAAAAAAAAAATAATAATAAAAGAAAAGGAAATCTCTTTCGTTAAAAAAATATTGGGAGTGAACTTATTTATGGGCCAGTAGTATCGGTGAGGTTTAAAATACGTTGACTGAATCCCCTACAGAGAGGTAAGACTCCCCAAGGGATGTCCTGGGTATAACACTAAACTGCATCTGGTGATGAAGCTCCAGTTCTGGAGCTTTGAAGAGTTTGGAGTACTCCTAAATTGTCATTACTCCCAGGTCCACTCTGGCTCGGAGTCATAATACCAGTTATGCTCTTATGTATGGGTCAAATAGATCAAATTGAAAATTATTAGTATTTGGCAGAATCATGTACAAAATTCTTAAGAAACATCTAAACAAAAATATAAATATAAACGTACTAGGAATGCAATTCCCTAACCTATAAGCATAAAATATCACTAGACGGATTGAAATGCCGTAAAATTTGATTTAATCCAATCTCACCTGAAGCTAAAATTGTTCATTTAGGATTAACATTAGTTACCTGAAACCACATAACTATGTGCAAACAAATAACTATTATTAAATGAAAATAACTACTTGTGTTATGTTTTGACCTTCGACCCGGCCCAAAAATACTATTCCAAGGTAATACACCGGAAGGAAGTGACACATTCCAACGGCCAGTAATCGAAAGAGATCGCGTGGGCGGATTAAGGCTTATGATATGGGACAAGGTGAAGGTCCCATTGTGCCATTACAGTCATGCACCGGAAGAGAGTAACCTCTGAACTGCATGACAGTTATTTCCGCTTGATGACGATTAAACACCCGATTCAAAGATCCAGTAGGCGATCGTGTGGGCGTTGAGTTATTATTTAACTCAGTTGAGTTTGGGGTGCCAAAGCAGTTGCCAGCAGACTCCCAGAGGGTTAGAGACGAGATGTGGTAGGGAAGGCCACACCCGACCGAAGGGGACCTCGGAAACCCCCGATGCAGTTGCCAGTAGAATACCAGACAGTAGAGACCAGATGTGGTAAGGACGGCCACACCCGACCGAGGGGGGTCCTCGGAAAAGCCCCGATGGAGTGGACCCCAAGACCTCTGGTTGAGCATCTAGGAGAACAAGAAAGACACAACGTGACGGTCATAACAGTGGGGTCAAAATATGAAGTTTATGTTCAGTCTCCAGCACCCTCTCACATGCAACCCTTCAACAACCCTTTCGAACCTTTACAAATAAAGTGAGAGGTAAATATAATTGTAAAGAAGTCTTCCTGCGTCTTTCTGTGTGCGTCTGTCTTTACTATTATTGAGTCGTTATGATACGGCAAATGAGTATATAACACTTGGAACCATAGACATATTTGTATTAAATAGGAATACTTGAAACCATGCAACTGTGTACAAATTACTTGTATAAGACAGGAATACTTTATAGCATAACTGTGTGAAAAAAACTCTGACCACTTTGTTTTAGTCTTCTGCAGAGTGACCCGCCCCACCAATGTGGCTACCCATTAGCCGTGGGTGGCAACCAGTAATGCATCTGAACGAGGTCCTAGAGGCTAAGTAATGTGTGAATCGGCAACCGAAGTGGTCTAGTGACTTGCAACCCTCCATTTTGTCTCTTACTGGGTGAGACAGACAACTGAAGAAGCCTGATCCAACAAATCATCTGATTATGTCACGCCGTAGTACCAATATGCTTATCCTGACCGTAATCTTCAAAATGGTCTTGTGTCAAAAAAGTACACAAACCTATCTTATCTTAAAAGTGCTGGAAGGCAGTGGCTGAGGATCAGTTGTACCGATATAGCAGTACTTGAAACCATTTAAACTGTATGTAAACTAATGATTAATATAAAATAGAATTATTAGTGTTGAGTAGGAATATGTGAAACCATTTACCTGTGTACAAATAAATGTGCTCAAACACGTTTAAAAATAAATTTACCAATGAAATATTATCTTACAAATTATATATATATATATATATGACCAAACCAAACTAAACTAGACAAAAAAAAACAAAAAAAACAAAACAAAAAAAAAACTTTCATGACAAAAACAAAAAATGTATATTTAAACATACAATGAATGTAATTTCCTGACCTTGGGGATAAAATAACTCCAAACAGGTTGACATGACGTTAAAATTTATCAATCAATTTGAATTTCCACAACGGAAGGCATATCATTTGTATCAGACAGGAATACTCGATATCATATAACTGTATGTAAAAAAAAAAAAAGAGGAAAAATCTTCAGAAACAACAACACAAAAAATATAAATGTAGAGGTTCAATGAACGTGATTCCTTAACCTCTAGGCATAAAATAACCTCAGACGAGTTAACCTGCCGTTAAAATCAATCAATCAATTATTTGAGGGCGATACTATGTATAGGAACATAACTCTGTGTCGTAATTATTATTATTATTATTATTATTCCTTGCAAGTTTTCACACCAGCGTTAGCTTATAGTCTTTCACTGGAGTCTGAGTGATAGTAAGTCTCTTTAAGTCTCCAGGACTCTTCTCAATATTCTAGCCGATATCAACAACACAGTAGTTAGGATGGTCTTCACTCGTCCTCCGATTTCCAATTCTTCAAGCCACCTCACTACGAAGCCTTTGGATATTGTTCCAAGTGCACCAATTGCAACTGGTATCACCGTCCCCTTCAAGCTCTGTAACATTCTTAGTTCTCTTGGCAAGGTCTAAGTACTTGTCTCTCTTTTCGTTTTCTTTAATTTTCATGCTGTGGGCCGCTGGGACGGCAAAGTCCCTTATTCGACCGGTTCTCTCTCTTTCTCTTTTTTTTGTTAATTCTGTTTTTTTTTTTTTTAAGTCTGGTCTTCTGGCTAGGATTAGGTGATCTGTCTGTATGTCAAAATTCCTGGAGAATTTTGTGTACCTCATTCTCCTGAACGGATTCTGGTTTGTGCATATACCATTAGGTGGTATGGTCAAATTTATTATTATTATTATTATTATTATTTTACTCCTTCGTGAGTTCTTCTCACCAGTGTTACCTGATGGTTTCACACTGGAGTTTGAGTGACAGCAAATCTCCTCAAGTCTCCAGGATTCTTCTTAGAATTCTGGCCGATCTGAATAATCTTGTAGTTGGATGGTCTCTACTCGTCCTTTTATTTCCAAGTCCTCCAGTCTCTGTACAAAACCTTCAATGACTGTACCGAGCGCGCCAATTACAATTGGTATCACCGTCACTTTCATGTCTCATGTTTTTTTTTTTAGTTTTCTAGCAAGGTCTCGGTACTTATCTCTCTTTTCGCTTTCCTTAAGTTTTATCCAGTGATCAGCCGGAACGGCAAAGTCCACTATTTGTCAGGTTCTCTTTTTTTTGTTGGCTATCTCTAGGTCTCTCCGTCTGGCCGAGATTAGACGATCTGTTTGTTTTCAAATTCCTAGGGAATTTTGTGCGTCCTATTTTCTTGGACGGATTCTGGGTTGTGCATATACCTTTTTTTCGCATGGTCAAATTAACCATTTTGCATCATTCCCAGAGGATCACCTTCCCCATCCACTTCTTCTTCTTCTTCTTCTTCTTCTTCTTCTTCTAATAATAATAATAATAGATTCTCCTTGAAAATGATGTTTTAAAAATTCGGCCTATACAAGAGTCTCACAATGTTTTAGATGGAATGTGTTTTTAATTAGCATACGTGAGACCCAGAAGATCTTAAAAAACACCTAGAAGCCAGTTGGTTTGTTTTTTTTTTTTTATTTCTTTCAAAAAGAAGCAGACGAGACGAATTTTAAAATGGCGAACACATCGACTTCAACCCAAGGTCCCGTCGAAGGCATTTTCTTAATAGACAACCGAAGCTCTATACCACTAGAAGTCAGTGTCAAAAATGGTAACCTTAAATTACCAATTCGTTGTCAGCTTGAACCCAACAAACGGTTTACGTTTTCTTCTTTCATCGAATACGAAGTTGGAGTTGGATGGTATGATTTCCCAGCGTTGTTCTTCTCTGATATGTGGTTTCTTTTTTGCTGCACCTTCTTATTTTTTGCAATTCCCCTTACTATTCTTACCAAAGACCTCGGTAACTTGCAAAAGCCTTTTTTATTCTTATGGGCCATGATTGTGACTGCTGTATACGTCTTCTGCAGATGTCGCAGCCACCACGTGGTGTTAGTAAACAAATTCGCTCCCGGAAATGTTGCTTTTGAGTTCTGTCAGACGCGATCACTTATCGAGGGATTATTGACACATAAACATTTTCATAGTGTCGAAAGAAAAAAGACACTTATTTAATCGAAGACTTTTTAATTTTCAAGGCATCTCGAAACTCCGTCTTCGGTTATCCAGTCGAAATGGAATCCACGAGTTTCACCCACAATTTCCTAAACACGTTTTTACAGAATTTAATCCAAGAATTTCTAGAAAACCCCGGAGATTTTTCTTCTATAGAATGTCTTTAGTTTTAAAACTGCTCGGTATTTTATAAGTCTGATTTCTGGGTATGATACATTAGTTGATTATCGGACTTCTTTCCCACGACTGATCAGTGACTATACTTACCGCCATCCCTAAAAAAAAACAAAAAAAACCCCAAAAACCTATTCATACAAATTTTAATCTGGTGTCGGAACGCATTTTTTTTTTTTTTTTTGTCTCCAGAAACTTAAGACATTCGATGAAACTTCCAAGTTTAAACTCTAATTGGCATATTACGTTGACTTTCGGACCCCAGCCCTTTGAAAGGATATGTGCTGTTCTTCTACAAGGATGGCTTTGGCATTAAATAACTTAAAAGTTGACTAATGCCATTAAACGAAACTAAATTGCAAATCTGCTTTGTAATAAACGTATCATCTTTTATATTACTTGTACTGGTCTTTATATAACTACTTATTTAACAAAACTAGGTCTGGTTTAAGACTCCTCTTAGAAAGGTATAAGTGGTAATGGCCAATTGTCAGAAAAAACTGATAGTTTAAAACCGTATTTCTAAGATTCTTAGAACTTTTAGAACTCTAATTCTGAAAGTCTGGGAAATACCCGTTAGTCTTGCCTGGAAAAGTTTTAATTAGAATGAAACCGAACTGTATTGTGATTTTTTTTTTTTCTATTCTCTTCGTTGTCTGGGTCCACAAGTGCCCAGAGTGGTACTTGTTAGGGTCTAATAGATCTACTAGATAGGTTTTGTTTCTTTATTTAATCGTATATCTACTGTCGTAGGCCGTTTTGTTTTTAAATTTATCCTCGTAGAACAGTAGTGGTACTATTTCGCCCATAGTCGGTGTGTATGTGGAGGGGGGAGCAAAAATTTCACCCTCTTTTCAAGAGTGAACGTTAGTTCGAATTAACGATGTTGTCTTTAAGGAGTTGTGGCTCGGTAATTTGTACACTTGAAATGCTTTCAACTTTTGCTATTTCGGCGCAATTGACCATCAGCCACTGCCTTTTATTACCTATAAGATAGGATTGAGTACTACTTTGTCACTAGAGCAATTTTGAAGATTATTGTCGAGACATAGTTGCTATGGTTTGACATTACCAGAGGACTTAATTGATCGGGCTTCTGCGACCTTTTCGGTTGCTAACTCACGAACTACTCGGCCATCTGGATCCAGTCCGGGTTGCGGGCAATCTCGTTGGTGGTGGTTCTTTTCTTGTGTGTAACGAACAGTTTGTTGGTAACTAATGATTAAATGAGTTAAAGCTGACTTTTTGCCAACAGTGAACTGGTTTTAAGAATTTAGGTGATAATTCAGTTTATCAGTCGTTTGTTTGCCCACAGTTAAACAGCTTTAAGTATAGAAAATGATCAAATAGTTCTGAGCCCCTGACAGTTACTACCACTCTTCGTCAGAGGACCTGGAAGTAATGGCAATGATTATTTTTCTAAACTCTAACTTCAGCCTCACCATCAGATATTGTCACATCCATATCCAGGACACTAAATGGTCAAATGGTTTCTATCTCACACAAATTCAAGATTATTCAGTGTGTGAATGTGCGCGTGCTCCTTCATAAAACTAATAAAATTTTCAAACTTAATTCTTTGCTTGGATTATTAAATGGTTTCAAGTATAGGAAGATTTTGTAGTTCTGAGACTTCAACAGGTACTACTAGGCAGGGTGCGACTAGATGGAGTAATGTCTATGAAAAGCTGCTCCAAAACTGGAGCCTAATCATCAGATGCAGTTTAATGTTATATCCAAGACACTTGTTTGGACGGAGAGGGCCCTTGTCTCTCTGTAGAAGTGCAGTCGGCATATTCTACAGACTCCGACGCACTAAGGATTACTGTAATAAAATGTTCCGGCGGCTGTACTCTCCGACCTCCTTCAGGGGCTCTTTGTTGTACTTGGTAACCTAAGGATTCAGAATTTAACCCTTCATTTTAATCACGAGGATACTGTCCTGTACCACACGAAAGCCACTTGACTTTTCACTGCTGTTGAAACTAAGACTGAACTCACAACCTCCAAAGTGTGCAAAGATATTTGACCAAATTTTTACCCCCCCCAGCTGTGTGTCCAGGTGGATTATTATTTTTTTTTTTTTTTTTTTTTTTTTTTTTTTTACACCATAAAAACTTGATTTCCTAATTGTCTACCTGGTGTTGTGGTTAGTGTATTATGGCATATCAACTTTAGTGAATTATTCAATGACAAATCCCGTTATATTATATTTGTAAACGAATAGTTTGGCTAGTTTTAAAACGGTGTTACGGACAGTTCCTTTGTTTACAGTTAAATGGTTTCAAGTATTACCTCGGAACACTACAATTCGTATATATTTTTTTTTTCCAAGAAAAGATGGAGCAAATACAACTAGCATGTGGTTCTCCCAAAGAAACTATTATAGCAATAATGATGCTCTACAAAAGCAATGGTTCGCTTACCTGATGATAAAGACACCGTCTTCATTGTCATTGGAGACCCGCAAGGAGATATATTAGCACCATATTTGTTTATACTCAGTCAAGACTACGTACTTCTAACATTTATAGATCTATGAAAGAAAATGGTTTCATATTAAAAACAGTGAGTAGATTATATTCAGAAACTAAGACAAAAAGGAGCTATATATATATATATATATATATATATATATATATATATATATATATATATACTGAAAGTGAGAAGCAGGGACGAACTCATAAGCTATTTTTTTCTTAACTCCTGCACATAAATGTGGCACTGTTGGCCGACGAGCAAATATAAGATGCGGCCTTGAGGACTTGCCAGATGTGATGGATGATAGGGATGGATAGCAAAAGAGGGTCAGGGAACTCTGTGATTTCAGTGTTATATTTGACCTAGAGATAAGATCCTAACAGGTACTACCACTCAATCAGAGTGGGTCTAGAAGTTATAATAAAGGACTATTCTACTTTCCCAAAGCTCTGGAAATGGATCCTCACCATCAGATGCAGTTTTGTATTATATCTAGGACACTTGTTGATGGGGTGGTCTTACTCCTCATAGATATAGTCGACTCATTCTACAGCCCCAGCCAACTGTGCTGGGTGTATTTTGATCTTAGTTGTTATTTTTTATTTCTGGGGTTATCTGCTCTCTTCCTAATAACTGGTCGCCAGATTTTATTGACCTTTATACTGGACCTACTCTAGAGGTCGTCATAGCCTAGCCTTTGGGCTGTTTCTTTACGTTTACTTATTTTCCTATGTTATCCCCAATATATTATTTTGACTTCATCTCATAAGGCCTAATGACTTCACTTTACCTCGTTCATACGTGATCAGCGGTGAAAGTTAATTGATGCGAGACACCACACGATTCAAGGAATGGATAGCGGAAAAAAAAAACCGTCAACATTTTTTAAATTCAAATCAATGATTAATTTCGGAAAGGCATCTGAAGAAAGCAGGTGAGTACAGCGTCCGAAACGTTGAGAGTATAGCCACCAAGATGAGTATGGTCGTCCGCAATGTGCACAGAATAATTTATTCGAAATATTTATTAGGTATTTTCAAGGGTAAAGAGATCTCCGACGACGTCACAGCTATCTTTCATACGCCACTCAATGTAAACAAGGTCTTAACCCGTTGTAAATAAATGTCACTTGTTTATGAGTAGAAACTTTAGGAATTTTGTACTTTTCTGGAAAACTTATGCTTCAGGGGCAGATTAATATGAAAATGAAGAGTGAAAAGGAGAAGTGAGTTCATGACTTTACAAATTACTCTTGTGTGAAGGTGTGGCCTTACAGAAGAAGAGACTGGGGAGAGAGTATTTTCCTTTGGGAGACCTAACATTACTCAGTTGAGACAGAGGACCTAATTTAAGCATTTGACAGAATTACCTAAAGTGATTATCAGGATGTGTTGCCATTTGGTGAAAAGAGGAGAATCCATGTCTATTCCAGGGAAGATCCAAACATCCATCACTTGAAACGCTGACTTAATTTGACATCCTTTTAATACTCATAATATTCTTAAACTTTAATATACTCTTGGGAAAAGCATGAATCGGCTTATCCTCTCTCTCAGCAATAGGGAAAATAATACCACAATTGTTGTTCTACAAGGGTGGTTTTGGCATTAAATTGTCCACGAAGGTTGATAGGCTAATAAAGAAAGAAAAGCAAACGTAAAAGTTAATGAAAGCAACTCTACTACATTAAATTAAAACCCACGATAGATAACTCCATATTTTAGTCAAAATCACGAACAGTTATTGATCATCATCATCAAAGTATGACAATAGCATAGAGTCCTTTGACTCTTCATCCCCATTCATCTCTATCAATCATCACTCTTGGCAAATCCTCTTGACGAGACCCAGTATCCGTACAGAGCTAATAAACGATTTTGTTAGTCGGTCAACATTTCCCAAGTGTGTCCATGTGTAGCAGTCCATAAGAGAAAACTGCATGAGAGTTCGTCCTTACTTCACCAACAGTGTCCAGCATATCTTGCTCGTCTTACTTAGATGGTTTGTGAGATGGGAGGTAGGTGGCTATACAGCTACTTTTTTGTGGAGTATGACTTCTTGGATCTGTTCAAGACAGCACGAAGCATTCTTGTGCAGTTGCCAGCTATTTTTTTCTCAATACATTTTGTTAGCGTCCACGCTATAGCATGTCTTATTCGTTACATGGATGGTTTATGAGATGGGAGGTAAGTGGACGTACATATTCTATTTAGTAGGGTGCCGCTTCCAGGAAAGGTTGAAAACAGCTCATTCCGACCTTGTAGAGATTCCCAAATTCCAAGTATTTCGTTAAAGTCCAAATGGTGCAGGCATACAATTGAAGAATTCCAATTTTATTTTATCTGAATTCAGATTTCCGTATAGTCGATAGTCTTCAATAACAGTCCATGCCTTCACTATGCGTGTGTTGACATCACTTTCAGTAGATGAGATATTGCTACCGACATATGTATGAGTATGCACTGTTTACTTATTATTATCCGAAACTTTTACACAGACAAGTCAGCTGGTGCGGTAAAATACAACGACTGCATTTTCGCAGAGGGGTAAGACCCCATCCTCACAACAAGTGTTCTGGATATGACATCTCCACAGAGAGGTAAGATCCCCCCCCCAAGAAAAAAACGAGTCATAGAATATCACTAAACTGGTGTTAAGCTCTAGTATTAGAGCTTTGAGGAATATGGAGTTTTCCTTCATTGCTATTATTTCCAGGCTCACTCTGACTAGGAGTGGTAGTATCTATCAGGGTCCCATCTACTGTTATATAATTAAGGAATGATTTTTTTATATTAATCATTTTTCGTTAATTATATTTTATCATTCAGTTGAGGCTTTGGACTATTCGGGTCTCTTAATCCACGTGCATAGTCATTTGGTGCAGTCTTACGCCCGCGCGGAAAGGATATGACAATCACTATTTGTCATAATAAACCCCCAGACAGGAAATGGGCTGAGGTGTAGATGACGTCATGCCCAGAAGAGATGGTCCCGAGAATTTGAGGATTTTGAAAAGACAGTAGTTGGGTATTCGACTGTTGAAGGTGCTGTTGAGTTTTCTACTGTTGAGGCTTACGGTTGAGTTTATCGGATCCCGACCGGCAGAGATGAATTGAGATCTTAAACATCACAAGTGCGTTGAGGTGGGGTTAGCATAGTATGGTTAGCATAGGCTTTTAAGAACTGTGTCTCTCTCCTCTTGTCGCCATGGACCGAAGGCAGAAATTGATAAACCCGTTCGTATCCAAAACGAAAGAGTTTGCCTGTATTTGTATATGTATTTGTATTACTGTTGTGATTGATATCATTATGACTCTATAACACTACGGGTCAAATAGAACTATTAAGTCATTTACGAGACTTAAAATTGCCCAGTCGGCTGGGGCTGTAGAATACATCTACTGTACCTCTGCTAAGGGGTAAGACCTCCTCAACGAGTGTCCTGTTTATGACACTAAACAATCTGATGGTGAGGTTCCAGTGATACTGGCTCAGCGTGGTAGCACCTGATAGGGTCCAATCTATGGGTTAAATAGAACTAACGGCATGCTTATGCTAAACTGAATTGTTTGACTAAACTGAATAGCTTGAAATAGAAATGTTCTTGGCAATTAAACCGTTCTTACATTTAAACTGCATACTTATTCTAAACTGAATTATTTGAAATGGAACTGTTTTTTGACTTTTAAACTGTACTTACACTAAACCAATTTGTTTAAGATAGAACTGTTTTGACATTTAACTGAATAAATAAAATCTGTACTTATACTAAATTGAATTAGCTGAATTAGAACTGCTTGACTAAACTGAATAGCTTGAAATAGAAATGTTTTTAACTATTAAACTATACTTACATTTAAACTGCGTACTTATACTAAACTGAATTGTTTGAAATAGAACTGACAGTTTGCATAAAAATGGATTTGGCGTTAAATAACCTACAAAGGTTGATTTGCCATAAAAACCAACCAACCAACCAACCAACCAACCAACCATATACTTAAAACTTTTTAACTGTGAGCAGACATTATTCATGTTGAATAGAATTATTAATGTTCAGTCGTAATACTTGAAACCATTAGCTGTGTAGACAAATGAGTTGTGGATTGCTTAAAATTTTACTTCGAAATAATTTATTTACGGATTTTATATATATATATATATATATATATATATATATATATATATATATATTACTTCTTTAACATTGTTGCTTGTGTTCTGCAAGGGAATACATTGGCATCATATCTGTTCATAATCTGTTTAGATTCGTATATCGAGCGTCAATATATGTAATGAACAAAAATGGCTTTACAGTTAAAAAAAAAAAAGGCAAGACCCCGACAATACTTCGTATAAACTATTATGGACGCAGGCAATGCAGATGACAGAGCGCTGCTTGCAAATACACCTGCCCAAGCCGAATCTCTGCTTCACAGTCTGGAACAAGCAGCAGGTTGTATTGACCTCCGTGTCACTGAAGACAAAACATCTTCACACAAAATGATGGTTCTCTGAAATTAGTGAACAAGTTCATATACCTCGGCAGCAGCGTCTCATCTACTGAAAATGACATCAATATACGCCTAGCGAAAGCATGAACTACTATCGATAGGTTATCGATCATATGGAAGTCAGACTTATCCGATAAACTAAAATGCAATTTCTTCCAAGCAGCGATTGTGTCAATTCTACTATATGGATGTACCACATGGACGCTGACAAAGCGTAAAAAGAAAAAGATAAATGGGAATTGCACAAGAATACGAGGAGCTATATTGAACAAATCCTGGAAGTAACATACCACAAAATAGCAGCTGTACCAACATCACCCCCCCATCTCTAAAACCATCCAAATAAGACTGCTGGAGAAGTAAGGATGAACTCATAAGTGATGTTCTCCTATGGATCTTTTTACACGGAGATGCAAGTGTTGGCTTACCAACAAGAATTTACCTACAACAGTTCTGTACGGACACTGGGTGTAGTCTAGAAGACCTGCTGGAAGCGATAGATGATAGAGTCGAATGACAAGAGAGAGAGAGAGAGAGAGAAAGAGAGTCAGGGAAATCCGTGCTAGCATCGCGACATCATGATATATATGTTGTATGTTTAAATACGATTTCGTATTAAATAACCCATAAGAGTTGATATGCCATAGAATATAACTAATCGATTCTAAACTTTAATAAAAGTAACTATACGTTCTTTATCTTTAATAATGACCATCTTACAACATGTATACATAATGGTTGGTTTGATTTCTTTGTTTAATTGAATATCAACCTTCACGGGATATTTAAAGCCAAAGCCATCCTTGCAGAAAAACAATAGTGATAATTAACCTAACTGCTCGACTTAAGCTCAAACCCATTAACTTCGAGGTCGTAGTCCAGTACGATAGCCATTATCGCACGGTAACTTCTTCATATTATGCGTTAGTACTGCTAGTTGGACACCTTTAAATACGAATAATTATCCTACACTTTGATAAAAACAGCTCTACAGCCATTATTTTTAATAATGACCATCTTACAGCAACCCGAATATAATACGATGAGGGACCAAAATGTAACAGAATTTAATGTGAGAGTGCTCCGTCGAAAGCAAGTTTCTTATGAGACGGATGTAAAAATTACTCAGGTTCTTTCGGCATTCTCCTTCAAGGGTGTCTCAGGGACGGGACAATAGCCAAGCCCTTTTCCCTTTTTTAGGGAACATATCCTGTCTAGAGGGAAAGTTCCTTGGCAGTAAGCTATTGTTTAATTTTCACTCACCGGTACAGCGGTGCTAGGATGATATTTATTCGCCTTTCTACCAAATTAGATTTGACATGAAGTCATTTTATGGTGGAGGGGGGCACCCATGAACTGAGACTCGAGCGTTGATGTGACAAAAAAAAAAATCCTTGATCCCCTCGACATACCATATTCTAGCCAATAAGCCTAGCTCTTATACCCTTTGGACAAGGGAACAGGTGATGCTTGTAGGGAAGACCCTCAGGAAACAAGCTAATATCCTTTTCTCACTCACCTGGCACGGCTGTGCAAGATAAATACAGGGAACTGGTACAAATATCAAATGTAATAAAAGGAATTGAATTCAAGATAAATGAAATACTAGTTAAAAATAATGGTTAAAATGCTTCAACTAATACAAGTTCTGGAGGGGAAGTCCTCTTGGTATAGTAGGTAGCATGCTGGACTCCGGCTTTGTTGTATGCGAATTTGGAACTCCAGTTGTGCTTTTACGTTCCCTTTCGGATTAATACCCTTCGGAAAGATATGAAAGCCCTTATCCTCTCGACTATGGCTTAATTTGTATCACTGCTGTTCTTCTTGGCATTAAATAACCTACGAAGATAGACTTGTCGTTAAATATAAAAACTGAAACCGAACCGAACGATTTCAAAATGGTATTATTTGTTTAGTTAGGCCCCCAAGGGACTTCCAGAGTAACTGCTGCGGCTTAGTGGTCACTCATTGAAATACTGAAACAGGCTCATCGTATCTTAACTTACACTGACTTAAATCTGTGATTTTAGCTAGTCTTGAGCTTAAGTCACGATGATGTTAGATTATGTCGTTAGTTTTTATTGGTAGTTAGTTTGGTTTGGTTTGGTTGTATTTTATGGCATACTAAACTTTTTAGGTTATTTTCGATGCCAAATCTTATATATATATATATATATATATATATATATATATATATATATATTTTTATCTCTTGTTCCTGGCCAGGGTTTTTTTTGTTTTTTTCTGGTACTGTGAATACTGGTAGATATTAGATTAGTGAATATATATATATATATATATATATATATATATATATATATATATATATATATATATAGTGTGTATGTTTTTGTGTGTGATTTGTAAGGGAGTAGTTTGTAGATAACATTTTTAAACGAGCCAGAGCTCATTTGTTTGCTCATAGTTATATGGTTTGAACTATTGTCATCCAACACAAACAATTCTATTTAATATTAATGGTTTCTAGTATAGTGAATAATCAAACAGTTTTTTGAGCCATAGATGGGAACCTAACAGAGAAGACTTGGGAGTAATAGCAATGAAGGAGTACTCCATAATTCCCAAAGTTCATCAGATGTAGTTTAGTGTCATTTCAGGACTTAACCTTCTGTGGAGATACAGTCAGTGTATTGTGCAGCCCTAACTGACTAGACCGCCGAAGTCCAAGGAATGAAGTCTCACTATCAGATGCAGCTTAGTGTCATATCTAGGACACTCGTTGGGGTGGAGGCTCACCCTTCTGGGTATTTAGGTATACAACAGCCCTAATTTATGCATTTTGCGCATCAACTTTTTGAAATTTCTTTCATGGCATTTTAATTTCTTATGGGTTATTTAATGCCGAAATTTCTAAATGTTTGATTGCTATCATAAGTGTATTTTCAATGTTTCATTGCATATCTTTTAAATTGCCCTTTTTCATTTGTCTGTAATCTTTTGTTTGTGCAGTCATATGATTTCATCAATTCCTCTTCAATACTAATAATTTCCAAATTGATCTATTTGATCGCTTGATAGGACCCTCACATATATTCCCCTTGGACCTGGGAGTAATCTCAATTAAGAAATAATATCGCACTTTCCACAGCCCCAACAATGGAGCTTCACCGTTAGATAAAGTTCAGTGGCATACACAGGATACATTGCGTTTTGATTAGTCTTTTGATGGCATATTAACTTTCGTGGATTATTTAATGCCAAAGCCATCTTTATATAAGAACAGTTGTGGTACTTTTTAACCCATAGTTAGTGGGGAGCGGATAAGGGGAGTTTATACTTTTCCTTATTGTATTAATTCGAAAGTGAACGTAATTCCGCGATTAGTGTTCAAACTCACTACAATGTCGTTGTGTAGCACCTTAGCCCCTATACCAGGGGGATTCCTCCTACCTTATTTTCGTGGTTCAACCTAAGAAAAATGAAACCTTTTTTTTTTTAATGAATTGTTCTTTTTTACTTTTATTTATCTTTTAACATATTCTTTTATTAGAAAATTATGAAAAAAACAAAAGTTGTTTTTTCGCTGAATGACTCAGATTTTATTGTTCTGAACTCGTTCAGTACGATGTCGCAGTCCAGAAGGATAGCCACTGCGCCACGAAAACTCGCCAATTTATAATGAAGAAGAATACATCAAACTGGCATACCAACAAATGATTATTGTTAAACTGAATCCTTGTTTGATAGAAATAGCAGAAAACATTTGTGAGTAAATTGTTTATATTAAGAATAGTTACTTGAATCTCCTCTTGTTTACAAAGGATTATTATTTCTCAATTAAAATCTCATTTGTGTAATTTATTAGATTAGAAAATTAAATTAAAATCTGATACCATAAAATGTATTTGTAACCTTAAACCTTAAAATCGTTGAATTTTTTGTCTCAATTTGTACAAACTGTTAATTATCGACAAAGTGCAATAAAAATTTTTTAAGGAACTTTGAAAATATATATTTTAAGCATTTATAAATGAATAAACTTTCGGCATTAGATAGCCCATAAGGAGTTGAGGTACAATAATAAAAAACAAGCAAAAACTTTTTTCTCTCCTTCTCTCCCATTACAATCAAATATATACCAAGAAACGAAATTTCGGATTCAATCGTGCTATTACGTTAACTTTCGGACAAATGTTCTTGGGAAAGGTACGGGGATCATTAAATAAGTTTCCAGACTTTTTTCGTATGGGCACTTTTATTGATAGTACACACATGAAACTCAAGTCTCCCTGCCTTCCTTGAATCTCTTATGCCACTCAAAAACTGATGCTCGATTCATGCAAGATGCTTCAAAAGCAGTCTGAAGCATTCCATACGTTTCTGTAGCATTTTTTCCAAGTTTAAAACAGAATTTTACTGCATAACGTTCTTCTAAAGTGTCCTTACGTCCAGATTGCATTTTTGAAATTGACCAGCTGTGACAATCAGGCTTTAGTAGGGTGTATTCCAATTGCTGCTGTAGCAGTTCATTTGAAGCTGAAATCATAAAAATTGGTCTGTCATCTCATAAGATATATAGCAATAACATACTGAATTTTCAAGAGTCTACGACAATTTCAAATGCGTGTATAAAAAAGTCTGGAAACTTATTGAATGCACCACGTATGAATTCCCTTATGCCCACCCAAGCTATGGGTTAAATAGTATCAATGGTATTTTTCTGCAAGAATGTTCTTTGGCATGAAATAACCCACGAAGGTTGATATGCCATTAAGACAAAGAAACTAACCAACAATCATATTTTGACATTAAATCATCCGTAAGAAGTTGATATGCCGTTCAACAAATAATCGAAACCAAATAAACAAAACATTTCTCTCTCTTATCCTCTTCTTTATCTCTCTCTCTCTCTTTTACTTCTCTCGCTTCTTCTCTATTCTAATCAAACATTTACAAACGAATTAAATTTCAGCATTAAATAACACTTAAGGAGTTGATATGCCGTTAAACAGCTAAAGTAAATTAAACGATGACTCCTATTGGTCTAAATAAGCGCGTCCCTAATTAGCATGTGTAAATAGCTGGAAATTTTTAAATACATGAAACTCACTATATAACAGGACAGCTTCTAATGTGGGGCACCATACAGACGGTTTCTACAAAAATAAATAAAAATGGTTGCGCAAAGCATTAGACCGGAACTGCTCGGTAGTCCAGGAACAGCAGGGAGATCTTTTCAAGTGAAGATATTACCACCAATAGTTAAGCGTTTTTTCACTCTAACCAATAAAAGCTCCTTACCAATTGAGATCAGTGTACAGACGGTGGAAAAGAGACGACTAATAAGTAAAGAAATCGCACCCCACAGACGATTTAACTTCTTCCCAAGAAAGAAATGTGAAGTGGTGGTTGAATGGCCTGATAAACCCCAAGTACTTTCTTCTGATATATTTTTCCTGATTATTGGAGCAATCATTTTGTTTATCATAATACCTTACGCCATTTTCGATATGTTCTTCAGCTACATATTCTATTGCCTTTTTGGTAATCTCTTGACAATTTGTTTGTTCGTGACTTTTTACAGAGAGCGTATCAATCCACAGAGGGCGTCGATTCACATGATACCCGACACTGTATCATATATTTTCTTTCAAAAACGTTCTTTCCTAAAAGCTCTATATCAAAACAAGGCCTACCATGGTGTCATCGCAGAAACTGATCTCGGTACAAACTTAATAAGCTAATTTTCATCTTGCGTTAAACGATTATTCCGTTAAAATATTTTTGGTAAAACTCTACACATGCACCCATACAAGTCGACTTATGGAAATTTTTCCTGTTGTGGTTTGAACTAATTCAACACGCTTACTCGACGCAATTCTTGTGATTTTTGAAAATTTTATAAGGGGGGGTCACTTTCTAATTAAATTAGATGTAGAATGGTTACTCATTTCCGGGACAGTTAGCGTTGGAAAAAGACACCAAGACAGATCGAATTTTCATTTGATTTAAAGTTTTTTAACCAGTGAACTTTAACAGGTGCACGTGTAGCATACTAATCTTAAGATTTTTTTAATTTTAAACAAAAATTCTTATAACTGTTTTATCGTAGCGATTTTATTTTAAGATCTGAAAATCAGACAAGCCGCCAGCCAAATGGCCCTCTCGATGCAAGTTTTTTTTTCCTGATTGAGATGTGTATATACAGGAACTTTAACAGTCGGTAAGACGGATGTCTAATACTAAAACGAAACTTTTCGCAAACTATAAGCTCCTGGTAAACGAATTTTGTATTCATAATTATGAAAAAAAGGCTTTTAATACTTATCGGAATTTGGTCGTTTTTAAGTGGTAAACTACTCACTGGATCGGATTTTTTTCCCGGTGTCTAAAAGCCTCAGAGTCGCGAGGAGTAAAAGAAATTCCAAATTAGCATGAGAAGCGGGCGTTAGTGGGGGCGGTTACCGGGAATAGGTGGTGGGTTTCTCTCAAACATAGGAGTAGAGATTTCGCCTCCAAGTACGGTCGACAGCTCAATCTAGATAGGACCAAGGAAGCGAAATCTATAGAAGATAGACTTTCCCGTGCGATGGCTGGGGGGGGGGACTCCCTAACCGTAGAGCTAGCTAGGGGGGACCTTGAGCGTGAGAGTAGAGAGTGCTACAAGGGATACGTAGTTAGATTTAGGTTAAGAAGAGATCTCAACGAAGCTGTAAAAACGAACGCGTGAGGAAGAAGTGCGAAGGTTTCCCGATCGGTATATCGATTCCGTCAAGACCCCGGATGAGCGCGTGCTGCTTTTCGGGCGTACTTTTGGGATCGCGTTGCCAGCTGTCCTGATCTCCTGCTTCAGGTGTTTCGCAGCTATCTCTCCGACTTCCCCCGCCTTGGGGTGGCTGAAGCAACTAGTTGCAAGGGTGTGGTTACTGAATGCGAAGTCTGTTATGCGTTGAAGCAAGTCGGCCTCAACAAGTCGCCAGGACTTGATGGTTTGCCCTGCGAAGTGTACTTGAGGCTGTCGCACATGTTTGTACCTATTTTAACGGTTATGTTCAACCACTGGTTCGCCCAGGGAGTCATCCCTGGTAGCGTTACAAAGGGTGTGATCACATTGCTGAAGAAAGGTAGAAGGCATGTTTGAGAGGGTTTAGACGATTACAGGCCTATAACTCTGCTTAACACAGAGTTAAAGATTAGGGCCCGGATCTTAGCGAATCGTTTACAGCTTGTCATTAGCGATCTGATCGGTCCCGAGCAGACCTACGCTGTGAAGGGAAGATCTATCCAGTCCAAGGCCTTCGAAAGGGTTGACCATCGGTTTTTAGTCGTTCCCAGAAGTCCCGTATCTCCAGTAAGGAGGTATTAAACTTCCAGTAGCCAGCCAGACTAGGCCTATTAGCTAAGTGCAGACTGACCCCAACAAGTTTATGGTCAGTCCACGCTATCACGTGGAACGTGGGAAAACTAACGAAATCGATGTCAGCTCTTCTAACACTCTGTCTAAGTAGGAACCTACTTTGGCAGAGGGCGAGCTATCTAACCACGTCCACATCTCCCGCCCTGGGTGATCCAGACGAAAACTGTCGACCAGGTCATGACGAGTCATAAAGCCGACAAGGCTGCTTTCACACCTTCCCAACCTTCTAGCTCCCCCGCCCAACCTTATCTATCTTGGGATCAAGGATCGCATTCCAATCACCCATTAAGACTAGCAGCTTCGTATCGTCCAGGAACGGTGCCAACCGACGAAAAAAAAGAAACCCCGTCCGCAGCGATATTGGACGCATAAACCGCAACCAGACGGAACTTGAAACTTTTCACGGCAACATCGGCCACAACCAGACGGGCGCCGTCACCTGCAAAAACAACGTCTACATCAGCATCAAGGCTGCGTCCAACTAGCAAGGAGACCCCAGTGCTGGTGCGGCTGCCGTATGCTGAGAAAACGTTGAAGTCGCTTTCCAGCACCCGACAGTCGGCACCGCAAGTGAAGTGGGTCTCTTGCACTGCAGCAACATCTAATCCGATGTTCTTGAGTTTACCAAGCAAGCGCATTCACTTGCTTGAATCCCTCAGTCCCCTCACATTCAACGTGGCAAGGTTTAAAGCCATCAGACCCACTTACCTTACTCATTGGCGACTACGGGCCGGAAATCCTTCGGGGTGAGGATGCCGACGGCCTGATGCAGGGAACCGGTACAGAGTTCAGAAGTAACTCAGCCGCTCCTGGAAATTCCACCGACATCAAAAGGATACCGCAACTTTAGGGACCTATAAAGAGACGGGTGAACCAAAATAGGGACCCTACCCGAACAAAAAGGAATACATTTTTTAAGAGAGGAGTGCTCCAACTCCGCCAACTTCATGCCAGTATCAATCTGACAGACCGTACTCAGGAACTTCCACACGCTCCTGGTACGGTCACTAGCGCATACACTTGCTTGAATCCCTCAGTGGTGGAGGTAGTGGTGAAGGTAATGGTGGAGATGGGAGAGGTAGCTGTGTTTGAGAGGAGGAGCCTGCCTCAGGATGAGATTTTTCTGGGCACATTTTTTGCGGCCCCATCCCCACTGTCCCTTCTCTTCAAATTTGTGCTCGTTTCCATTTATTCCGTGTTTGTTTTATTTTTATTTTTTGTCTTTTTTGGTGATGCTGTTGCTATGATTGTTGCCGGTGCTGTCGGTGATTCTGGTGGTACTGGTGCTGCCGCCTTGGTGAGTTTCTGAGGAGGGGATGAAACGGGACTTTTTCCCCTTGTTTAGGGGATCCCCTCCTCTTCCGGGTCACCTTGGTCCAGCCCTCCTGGTCATTTGTTTTGGGCTGGACCTGACCCGGGCCCTGGACCTCCGCTTGCTTGCTGATGGTGGTGGCTGCTGCTGAAGCTGTTGTAGCTGCTGTTGTATCTGCTGCTGTATTTGCAGTTTTTTCAGGGCAGAATTTGGCGATATGGCCAACATCTTGGGCGTCGTCCTTCCACCACCACCAACATTTGCCGGTCCCCGCTGATTAAGGTTTCGAGGATAGCTTTAAAGCCATCCCTCGTCAGGCACAGCCGGAAGGTGTAGTCCCCGTAGGCTGTCCCGGCCGGGGATCTCAGGAGGTTAAACTCCTCTACTTGGCCATAGGCGCTTAGGTAAGCGGCCAGAACCTCCCCAGGGATGTAGGCCGGGACGTTGCACACCGTGAAACGGAGCCTACGGGTCCCCTTGTACTCCGGCTGTAACCTGAAATTCTTGGTGATTATGGTTGTAGCTGCTGCCTTCGCCGCTTGTTCTTCCGTAGGAAGCAGGACATCCCAAGTCGCAAAACTTTTACGACAGAAGTTTTGGCATGGGATGCCTGCCTTCTTCAGCAGCTCCTCAAAGGCCTCCTTTTTTTTAGTCCCACAAGCCTTTTAGTTTTTAAGTCAGAAATGACCAGCGAAAGGATCCTAGGTGTTAATTTTTCGACGATTTCATGGATGGGCAGTATCTCGTTTCCCTTGAAGTACTTTGCGTACTTACCCACCCTGTCTTTTTCAAAATCGGCAGGTCCTCTCTGCTAGCCCTTCCAAGGTGTGGGGCTTTTTTGGGCCGTCTGCATAGGGCCGTCCTGGCTGTCATTAGTTTCCTGTGTATAAGCGGGGATCGGCAGCGAAGGCCAATTTGCCCCTATGAGACTCTCCTGCGAGGGCTCCGTAATTTTTTTTTTTCGGCTCTGTCTTCTGGGTCATTTTTTGAGGTAGAACCCTCCATGGCTGCAGTAGGGATTGCAGCCAGGAGGGTAAAAATAAAACCTCCAACTGTCGCAAGAATGGAGGGGGGTTTTACTGTTTACTGAAAAATACAAGACTTAAACAAAAGTACAACACGGCGACACTGAAAAAGACCACAAAAATTAAAACAAGTAGAACCACTGAAAAATAAAAAGACACAAAAAGACAAAAAACGCGGGTAAAAAAATAAAGTCCGACAACAAGAGGTTAAATAAACGTCGGATAACAAAAACAAGTGACAATAAACAAGTCAAACAATAACAAATGATTTGACAAAAAAGTCACAAGCAAAAAATTCTCGAGTAAGACAGACAAAAAATAAAAATCGAGCAAAAACAAGTCTTACCGAGATAACAAATTTAACAAGTCGTAACAAGTAATCCAAGAGATTATAACAAAGTGGTCTGGAAAGTATTTTTCGACAAAAAAGAGATGTTGTCTTCTGCTGTTCTAGCTTTCCCACATCTGATTCTAGCTTATACAATCACTGACCCAAAATATATTCATTTGATCTCTTTTAGTGAGCAATAGCTAAAATACCTCATACCCTATGAATTCCAACTTAAAATTTCATTTCTTAAAATGAACGAAAAAGAAATTGTACAAAAATTTCATGAGGAGTTGCATGTATACCATTTGTTTTCACTCAATTAAGGTGGTTTTAAGAATTGCTATCTGAGAGCAACTGACCCTCAACTACCGCCTTCTTCCACTTTTAAGATAAAATAGGTTTAAGTTTGCTACAAGAACAACTGAAAAATACGATCGGGACAATACTATTAGCTGCTCGGGCTTGATACGAGCAGCTGACTGATCGGTTCGAGCCTCTCAGATCGTTTGTATAGCATATTAGGGGTCAAAATGGAGTGTTGCAGATCATGTGACCACTTTGTTTACCAAGTCATAGACTGCTAAAAAATTATGGGTCGCTATCAACGATCAACAGGTAACCTTGTTGAGGTGGAGTGTTTTACCCCACTGAAGAGGTGCAGTCGGCGTATTCTATAGGGCCAGCCGACAGGAGATTAGGGTAATAATAATCCGAATGGGAGCCTGATAGATTAACTGAAGTTCGAACTCGCTAAGATGTCCATTGACCCAGACACTCTATATTAATCCTTTCCGATGTCTCAAAAAATCTTTCAAACTAGAAACCAAAATACGACATTTACTTTATGAGATCCTGAACTAAACCCATATGTACACATACATTGATGTGGGAAGGGACAAAAATAAATCCCGGATAACGTGAAAATGAGAAATAAAATAAGATATATTTACAATTGAAGAAATAAAATAATTCTTTGAACGGCCTTCCCACCCTTACAAGTTA
This sequence comes from Sepioteuthis lessoniana, assembly GCA_963585895.1. Taxonomy (NCBI): domain Eukaryota; kingdom Metazoa; phylum Mollusca; class Cephalopoda; order Myopsida; family Loliginidae; genus Sepioteuthis; species Sepioteuthis lessoniana. The sequence continues at coordinate 89,046,002 of OY757930.1, read as the reverse complement.
AAATGGTAGAAGAAAGGAGTTAATCGGTCGAAATGTGAAAAATAAGTTAAAAAAGAGAAAGTTAAAAAGTCGAAATAACTCTCACATCTCAGGAGAATTTGATTCTCTGTCATCTAATAGGGAAGAAAAAGGCAACAAACAAACAAAATAAATAAAATGAAGCCAATGAGCTTTCATATTCTAGCTAAGTAATTCACTAAGCATAGCTTACCCGTGGCACAAAGGCAGAAGTATGGGGCATACTGTGGGAACCAAACAAACAATAGTCAGGTCACTGAATTTGCTAACCATTACACAACGAGAAGAGCTCTTTCATCATCAAGTTGGGCTGATTGCATGGAGCTCCCTGACTTTTCTCACCATCTTTCCGTATCATTCATCACTCTCGGCTGATCCTCTACATCGTATCTAGTGTCCGAACAGAACTGATGAATGTGAATCCATGCTGGTTGGCCAACACTGGCATATCCATGAGCAGAGACCATAAGAGATAGTCGCTAATGAGTTCCTCTTTATTTCTCCAGCAGTGACCTGTGTGTTTTGTTTGTTTTACTTGGATGGTTTGTGAGATGGACTCTACAGCTGCTATTTTGTGGGGGTGATGCTTCCAGGACTTGTTCAAAACAGCAAGTAGAATTCTTGTGTACTTTCCATCAAGCTTTTTCTTTTACGTTTCCTCAGTGTCCCTGCGGTGTATCCATACAGTAGTACTGACAGTGTCATAGCTTGGAAGAAATCCCGTTTTATTCTATCGGAGATTTCCTTACTCTAAGTTTTATGAATTATTCGAGCAAACCACTATTGCTGACCCATTAATACTTTAAAATAAATACTGTCTTCCATTGCAACAACACTCCAAAATACCTCAACCTCTCCATGACTTGTCCTAGTTAAAAGAATCACAATGAAATTAAATGATGTATCGAATCATACAACACTTCTATTTAATATAAAGGATATCATACATTTACTTGTAAAGAAAAACACTGATACTATTCCACCCATAGCTCGGGGAGGGGATATGGGGATTCTTACTTTTCCCCCAAGGGCATTAGTCTGAAAGTGAACGTCATAGCACGACTGGAGTTCGAACTCGCTTACTTCGAAACCACAGAGCAGCCCTTTAACCATTACTTTATGGGACACCTCCACCCTGTATGTATTCAAAATATTTCGCATAACAGTGACAAAAAATAGTCCGTGAGTTCCTAAACTATTCATATAAGTTCATACATTGTCGGGAAAGGAGGATTGAAATTTTATTTACGAAAACAAAATAAAAACCCGACGTTGTAAACAAAGGGAGAAATATAATATAATGTTTACAAAATATATACAATTCAAATTAAAAATGAAAATGATTGTTAACTTGGACCACTTCCCTTATGAGCTAAAATGACCGAAGAAACGAGTCCACAGGTCGAAATATTGACGCGAGAAGTGGAGAAAATATTAGAATGCTTTTCTTATATCGTCGGACAACTTGAATCTCGGTTACCTAATTGGGTAGAGAGGGGATAAAAACTGAAAATCACGTGAAAGGAAACTTAAGAAATAAAATAGGGCCAATATGGTTTCATGCCCTAGCCAAGTTAAATCGTTTAAAAAATAACCCAGTCGGCTGGGGCTGTAGAATACGCCGACTGCATCTCTGCGGAGGGGTAAGATTTCCCCACCCAAACGAATGTTCTTTTTATGACACTTGACTAAATTTGATAATGAGGTGCTATTTCCAAAGCTTTGGGAAACATGGTGTATCCCTTCATTGCCATTACTCCAAGGTCCACTTTGACTTGGATTTGTCGTACCTTTTAGGGTCCCATTTATGGGTCAAACAGAACTGTTTAATCCTTTACTATACTTGAAACCATTTAACTGTGCGCAAATAATAAATAGCAATACTTAAAAACATTCAACTGAGTGCAAACAAACGAGATCTGGTTCGTTTAGAAATAATGTTACCTACAAACAATTCCTTCGCAAATTTACATTAATAAAGTAGAAATTAAAGTTGGCCACTGTAGTCGAGGGCAACCCGAAGGCTTCCTTTTCAATAGATACTTTTCCCTGGATTACTCCACTTTGCCCTTGATACGTACCTTATAATGCTGAGTGTTAAGCAAGGAGGTATCAAGTACCATTTTTTTTAGTCTGACTCGACCTGGGATGGAAGTCTGGTCTCCCGGGCCATTGGCGAACACTCTACAGAAAATTTGGCATTTAAGAACCTACAAGGGTCGATATGCTATAATACCCAACAGAGCACCATTAAAAAAAAAATCAAATTTTGTTGTTATTTACTAACCTTTGATTAGATATGGCATACAAGCACGTGATTGCTTGCAATACCAACTGTTAGCTTAAGGAGTCACCCATCAAAGAATTGAACAGGGTCATCGTGGCTAAACTTTGGTGATAACGCTAAAACCGATGCTTTCAGTGTGGCATGACCGGAAGTAAAAAAATTAAACTTTGTTTTATTTCCATTTTAAACAAATGGTAGGCACAAGGCCTCAAGTTTTTTGGGGGAGGGGAAAGGAGCGGTCATGCTTTTCTATATGTTCTACGGGACCAAGCTAGCCACATTCGCCGACCCATTCAACAATACAATATATAACCATTCATCCGTCGCCATATGCGTAGCAATCACCAAAATACCACATGTACTCTATGAAAAATCCTACTTAAAACCCGAAAAAATGATGGATGATTTTTTCATGATTTATATACAATGCTTGTGATGGGAATGGGAGAAAAAACCCCGAAATAAACGAAAAACAAGGAAAAATTCCCCATTTGGTTAATCTCCCACCCCCCCGTCTCTAAAATCGGAGGCCGACTGTTTTCCGGGGCGAAAAAAACCGAAAACAAGCCGGACCTACCCTAGATGGGACCGGGATCCTAATCTACAGGGGTAAAAGAAATAACGGGTCGGGCGCGGAATGGGTTAATACAAGCAGGTGATAAGATTTTTATATATACATATGAATGTTCAAGATCTTCAGTAAACGTGGACTGGGACACGGGCTGAGGTACAAAAAGTAATGGGGATGGGGAAGATCTTGAGAACTAACAACTAGGATGACTCCAACATTTCCCCCTTTCCGCAACCAGACGAAACTTGAAACTTTTCACGGCAACATCGGCCACAACTAGTCACCTCCCGTCACCTGCAAAAACAACGTCAACATCGGCATCAAGGCTGCGTCGAACTAGCAAGGAAACCCCAGCGCTGGCACGACTGCCATATGCTGAAAAAACATTAAAATCCTTCTCCAGCACACGACAGTCCGCACCGCAAGTGAAGTGAGTTTCTTGCACTGTAGCAACATCTACACCGAGGGTTTTGAGTTCACCAAGCAAGCGCGAACACTTGCTTGAATCCCTCAATCCCCTCACATTCAACGTAGCAAGGTTAAGAGCCATTAATCCCACTTACCTTACTCACTGTCGACTACGGGCCGGAAATCCTTGGGAGTAAGGATTCCGACGGCCTGACGCAGGGATCCGGTACCGAGCTCAGTGCTCACTCGGTCATCTCTGGTGATTCCCCCCACATCCATGGGGTACCTAAAATTTAGTGACCTATAGAAGGACGGGTGAACCAAAATCGGGACCCTGCCCGCACAGTAAGGTAACATTTTCCGCAGCATGGCATTCGTAGTGTCGGCCAACATTACGTCCGCCCGACTGGCTTCCTCAATAAAAAGCCAAAGCTCCTTAGTTCGGTTACCAGCTGCACGGACGAATGTGGTCAACATTGGTGCATTTTTAAAATTATACGGATTGGTAATATCCGCGTTGTCAATTGTCTTAAGGGCCAACAGGGGTTTCAAGGCTTTTTTGAGGACATGGTCCAGGTGCTGGGGCTCCAATATGTCCTCACAAAAGTAAAAGGAGTTTGTTGCCCGTCGCACCTCAGTTGACGCCGACTGCGAGCGCTGTTTTGTTGCTGATGGTGGAGAGGTTGTTTTTCTGGTCACCGAATGGGACCGTGTGATCTGTTTAGGTGTAGTGATGGGTGATAGTGAAGGTGATGTTGGGGAGAGTGGGAAGTCGTCGGTGGGGGTATTTTTGGATTGTTGTGGGAGCGGGATTAATTGAGCTGGTCTTTCGGGTTTAGTGTTTTCCTCCCCCTTTGGTTGAGACTGGGATGGTGTTTGGGGATGCACTTTGTTGTCTTTGATGTGTTTTTTCTCGGCCCCGTCTTTCTGCGAGTCCCCACTATCCCTACGTCTCTTTGAATTAACTGCGACTTCCATGCTTTCTGTTTGATTTGTGTCTTTGGTTTTCTTTGGTTTAGCTACTGCTGCTGATGATGATGGTTTTGCAGAATGTACTGGCTGTTGTTTAGCAGTTGCTGACGATGATGATCGAGTCTTTGCTGCTGCTGCTGATGGTTGTTGTTGCTGCTTTTCAGTTGAAGTAGTCTTGGTAGTGACGGTGGTTGTTGTGTTTGCCTTAGCAGGAGTCTTCTTTTTATTTTTTCCTCTTTGTACCTGGGTCCACCCCTCTGCATCTTTATCGGGGTGGTCTCCAGTTTCTGCATTGGGACTTTCGCTAACTACTATCGATGTAGTAGTTGCTGCTGCTGCTGCTGTAGTTGCCGTTGCTTGGACTTGTTGCAATATCTTTTGAGGGCAGGATTTGGAAAAATGCCCCAGCTGTTTACAATTCCAGCATTGGGGCTTCCTGCCCTCCACAACCACCGTCATCGTGGTGTAATGGTTAAAGCGATGAACTGCGGAATCGTAGTACGCGAGTTCGTACTCCAGTTGCGCTATTACGTTCACTATCGGGCAAATACCCTCCAGCTATGGGTAAATAGTAGGACAGACTAGGTTCTTCAGCCTTGGTGAGGCAACTAGTCTAGGAGAAGGAAAACTCTGAATTCAAACCTGTTAAACTCCGCTTAAAAATTGACCTTGTGTCATATCCTGCCCGAGCGGAGGGGTTGGTAAATAGTACCACCGTCATTACTTGTGTCTCGTACTCGATAGTGTGGGGAATGGCTCCAAACCCCCCTCGGTCCAAACACATGGTGAAGACGTAATCACCGTGCGCTGTCCCGCTGCTAGACTTGGCCTTGGTGATATTTTCTATATCGCCATATTCACATAAATATGCCGCCAGCACTTCCTCGTTAAGTTCTATCGGGACATTACACACGGTGATACGAATCCTTCGTCTCCCCATGTATTCGGGTTGGAGCCGGAAGAATTTGGAGTTTATACTCTCTCCGGCCAGTTTGGCTGCTAATTCCTGGGATGGCAGTAGCACATCCCAGGTGGCAAAACTGCGTCGGCAGTAATATTTCGCCGGGATTCCCGCTCCCTTCAGTAAATCCTCGAGGGTTTCCTTTTTAATCCCGGCCAACCTTCGAGTCTTCAAGTCTGTAATGACGAATGATATTGTCTTTGGTTTCACTTGCTCCACCAGTTCAGGGATAGGAAAAATCCTATTTCCGTCGAAGTATTTGACGTACTTTTCCCTTATTTTTTTAAAGTCCGTGTTGCAAGCATTCTGGTTAATTTTATCCGACCAGGAGGCCGGCAACGATAGCACTTTTTGTGCGGGCGGAATAGTACTACTGGCCGGAGAGAGCGTTGGCCATTTATTTTCTGGTTTTGCGGGAGGACTTAAGCCGTCAAAAATAGTGAAGGTGTCGCTACTGGTATTGGAGATTCGGCTGGCTCTGCCATAGTTGCGTATCAGGCAACTAGGCGAGACAAAAAGTTCTTTTGTTTCCGGTGTGAAGGTGTGATAAATGTAACGTTGTTTTTTCTTTTTTTTTTCCAAAAGAAGAGTTCCAAAAAGTTCCAAAAAGAAATAACAAGCTTTGACCCCCCTCAGCAAACAAATAACAATTGTTTGGGGGAGGGGTAGTCAACAATCAATTTTAACAAAAACTTTTAACAAATAACAATGTCAAAACAATAACAAATTTTTAAACAATAAGACACTTACTTTTGACCACAGAATTAAGTAACAGCGTAACACTGACTTAAAAAAAATTGAACTTTGTCTAACATCTAGTTGCCTTCTTCGGTACTCAACGTACCGACAAGTTCATTGTTCTTAAAAGGGTGGGTCATCTTCCTTGAATACAGTGTTCAAAAAAATACCGATGGAACTGGCCTAGTTGCTATCTCTACTCACGCGTAAGTCAACTCAATAAAAAAGAAAAGGTGAGCCATCTGAAGGTGATACGATCCAGTTCTACGAAATTAATCACGGTAATCGCGAGTGCAATGTCAAACCGAGGGTACTTCTATATACGTAATTACTGCGACACGCTATTAAGTTTTAAAATCCAAACAAATGATGGAACTAGGAGATTGTCACGGAAATTGAAGTATGAAGAGGAAATGAGTTTCGAGTTTCACGAATCGCTTATGGCCTCTTTGTCGTGGGACACCGCTGCCGCATACATCCCAAGCGAAATATCATTTTATTGCTTATTTATTCTTAACATTTTGATACTTTTGCGAGTTTGGTCATCTCCGGAAGATATCAATTTTCAAGCTTCATGGATTTGTTTAGCCGTTGTTTCGTTCTATTGTGCCCTCATACTATTGGAATATTGTTCACGGTCTTGGCGTTACCGTACAGTGAATATGCCGCTGAATTTTGGTCGCTATGAAGTAGCATTTCATAAGCCTCTCCAGTTTATATTTGGTTGGTTTCCAAAGCATTATAACGAAATATTAGTAGAATTCGAGACGAATCATAAAATCAGGTACTTCTGTTACATATAATGTTCGACTTTCCTTTTTAAGAATGAAAATTTCTATCCTCCTAGGCGCCAAATAATGAAGTTTTTACAAACGTATTTCTTTATCAGAATTTATCGCTCAACTGTTCACCTTTTTTAAACGCATCGTAATTGAAGAGTAAAAAAATTACTGCCGCTTACAATACGCGGACAATATCTCATGCACAGTGCTCTGGAGATACCTTAATCTGTATCAAATGGTAGCGCTCTGGAGAGGGTGGAGTACCCCCCACCGCATTATTGAAATTTTCCCAGACTGGTAATGCACGCCTGAGTCTGAATATGCTTAAAAATTCTTCAATTGGATCGTGTGCAAAAAAAAAAAAAAAACCCCCAAAAAACTTTTCATTTACACAATGTAAATTCAATTCTTCACCGCCTTGGTATAAAGTATTCCGAGACTGTTTGACATGCCGTCAAAATCAATCGTAATTTCCTTTCAAAGATAAAAGTTTTATGGTAAAATGATAGATCAACTAAATGAGTAAAATCTCTAACATTTCGTAAGAGTCTCTTTTGAATTTAAGATTCAGTTATACATTTCTTTTTGTAAGATTGTTCGTTTTTTGTACATATTTTTTTTTTTTTTACTCCTAAATAATACTGGCGTCAGTTAAAAAGAATATCAAAATATTCTTCACGTACCCTTTGAAGCACCCAGCAAGCGTTTATTTCCTTCATAAAATTTTAAACAAAATTTACAAAGGGGAGGCACTTAATGAGTGAACTCACAACTCCAAAATATTAATCCACCAGATGCCCTTAACTTCCACTTCATGATACATTTCTTACTAGGGCTTAGAATATACCAAATGTATCAACTGTAAAGGGTAGAGCCGCCCCCTAGAAAAAACGGTCCTTGGTATGACCTCTAGTGATGAGGTTTCAATTCTAGAGCGCTGGTGTGGGTTATGTAGGCATAGTCATTACTTCCAGATCAACTCTGATCCAGAGCGGGAGTACCTGTTATAAGTCAAATTGATTTATTTGAAAATTATTTCTATTGGATAGGAATATTAGAAACCATGTGTGCAAAAAATGGTTATAATTAAAAAGAACTGTATTAATATTAGATTGGAATACTTGAAGTCGCCGGACTGTGCAAATTTGTGTATTAAGAATAGTTAATTGAAGCAGTAACTGTTTTTTTTTATTTTTATTAGGATGTTTTAGTTATTTGAAACCATATAACTACTGGTGTTTGTTTGGAATACTTGAAATATATAACTACGCAAACAAATATTTTTAAATAGGAATAATTACTTTAAACCATTTTAATTGTACATAAATTATTTGTATTTGATAGGAATACTTGAAACCAAAGAAAGGACAAAGCATAACTAGAAAAAACATGAATCTACTTTAGGCATTAAATAACATGAGCTGAGATATCGCACTAAGCCTCTCGCTCTCCCATTTTAAACTAACCTTTCCAAATGAATCAAATTTTGGCATTAAATAGCCTATACGGACTTGATATGCAGTTAAACGAACATATCACATGTCAGAAATTCAGTACATTTATCACTATGACAGGAATTTTTTGGGACCACTAGGACAATGCTACATTTTTTTTTTTCGTATTAGATTTTAAAACTTAAATTCAAACGAGGGGTTTATTTCAAAGTGGAACCTCGCTTTTCGTTCGTCAGGTGAGCTAAAATGAATCTTTATCTTTCAAGAAACGTGGGTTCTTTTGGTAAGATTGTTCGTTTTTTTTTGTTTTTTTTTTTTGTTAACTCCTAAATATTACTGGCGTCAGTTAAAGAGAATATTAAAATATTCTTCACGTACACTTTGAGGCACCCAGCAAGTGTTTATTTCCTTCATAAAATTGGGTTCTGTAAAACGCAGATTAAATGATTGAAAAGAAGTTCTAGTTGACAGATGACACTGTAAATTGGATTGTTTATGCTTAAAAGGAATTGAGTTTCCTTATAAAGGCAGTCTACGATGTTTTACTAACACCAGTCAACCTTCATGCTTGGGGCTTAACTACATCCGACTGATGCTGAGCATGTGAGAAAACAGCCAGCCACAAACTGGATGCGAGTATGCTCAAAGAGACGTGGAGACATAACGAAGTCCTTGAGATTTTTGCCGAGGTTGCGAAGTTATGTCGGGAGACTGCCAATAAAGCTCTAAATGATATCTCCAATAGAACGATTCATTTCGTTAAAGAAGGAACTTTTTCGAAACTTTCGCGTAAAAATAAGCACAGATCATTGGTCGATGGCTGCACAGACTTACACGTTGTAAATGATTTAGAACATCATTTCGTATTTCCAGCAGGAAATAGCATTAACTACCTAGCGTCCAGATATTGTCATTTGGTCCGTTAAATCAAAAAAGTTTTCGTTGAGTTAACGGCCCCTTTTGAAGAAAATTTCGACTGGGCACACCAGCGTAAGTTGGAAAAAATATGAGGATCTGCGAGTACAATGAGTCAAATAGTTGGATAACCAAAGTATTTCCTATCGAGGTCGAATGCCGAGGTTTCATTACCAACTCAACCTCCGTATTCATGACCAATCTTGGACTTTCTCCATCATACAAGAGGAAATATATAAAAAAGATTCACGATAAGGCTCTAAATGTATTATCATGGATATGGCAATCCCATAGAGTGACGACAATCCAAGAAAGTCTGCTGGTATCGTGAGTCACTCCTGGGGCGCTCTGGGCTAGTGGTAATGATGCTTCGGCTCCGAAACCAAGCCTGAACACAGTCATCATCTGATGAAGACTTTGTTGGAAGCAATGCTGCTGTATAAACTTGTCAATGTATGATACCTACCGATATATATATATATATATATATATACAAGATTTAGCGTTTTATAACCCACAAAGCTTGATATGCCATTAAACAAAATAACAAAACAACATATCGCTCGAAGAGAAAATAGAAATATTTCCTCCCGTAAATGACCAAGTAGCCTAGGATAGATTTGGCACACAGTAAGAATCAAACTTGCGATAATATGTCCAAATGACTGAAAAATTAAAATCGGCTTAGGAGGAAATACCACCGTGTTTGTGGGGTTTAGAATACGTTGACTGTATCTCCAGCTGAGATTCCCTCCCCACAAAAAAGGGACTGTCCTTAGTATGATACTAAACTGTATCTGATGATAAGGCTCCAGCTCTGGTGAGTGTGAATTCACCCATTCAAAGCCATTACTCCCAGGTCCACTCTGATCCGGAATGAAAGTATTTGTAAGGGTCCCATCTATGGGTCAAATAGATCTATTTGAAAATTATTAGGATTAGGTATGAATACTTGATGCTATGTAAGGCCAAAATATTTGAATTGAGAATAGCTTATTAGATAGAAATAATTACTTGAAACTTATAATCATTAGTATTTGATAGGAATACTTGAAACCATACAATCTAACGATGGAGCTCAGAGTATGATGACAGTATTCCCTGATGAGGGGTAAGAAATATCCCCAAAAGAATGATGTGTCGTGGGTATGAAACTAAACTGCATCTGATTATTATTTGCATATTATACTTTTTTTGGGACCCTCTGCTTTTTACTATCTTCTTACATCAACCTAAAAAAAAGGATTATTTGTACAGAACATTTACACTATTAATAGTTGCCCAGTAGGCTGGGGCTGTAGAATACACTGACTGCACCACTGCAGTGGGGTAAGACCATCCCGAACGAGTGTTCTGGATATGACACGAAACATGGTGAGGTTCCAGTTATTCTGGAGTTTTTGGGAATGCGGAGTACCCCCTTTTTTGCCATCGCTCCCAGGTCTACTCTGGCTCGGAGTGGTAGCACTTTATAGGGCCCTATCTATGGGTTAAATAGAACTAAACTACGTACTTATGCTAAATTGAATCACTTGAAATAGAACTGTTTAGACATGTAAACTGCGAATTTATGCTAAACTGAATTGTTTGGAATAGAACCGTTTTTTACATTGAAACTTTACGACACTAAACTGAATTGTTTGAAATAGATATTTCAACTGCGTTCCAAAGATAAACAGAATTGATTGAAATAGAACAGTTTTGACATTTATTTGACATTTCACTGTGTGTAACCAAAAACTATACTGATACTAAACTGAATTGTTTGAATAATAACTGTTTGACTAAACTGAAAATAGAAATGTTTTTGACAATTAAACTGTGTACTTATGTTAAACTGAATAGTTTGAAATAGAACTGTTTATTTGTACAAAAACGGACATAGCATTAAATAACCTACGAAGGTTGATATGGCAAGCAACCAACGCTTAATACTATCTTTATATACAGATCCAATTTTGTTATTTCATCCTATAGTTTATAAAAATTTCCTTTTAAATTTGTTTTCTTTTTAAAAATCATTTCATTTAATCTTAGAATTTTCTACGCCATTTGTAGATTTTGATCTAATTAGATAATTGGTTTCAAAAATATTTTACTCTGTTAACAAAGAAAATTCAATTGGTTCGTATATTTAATTTTTGAAATATTTCTAGACAGTAAATTTCCAGTTTGAAAAGTATAGAAAAAAAAATGACCACCGTAATTAGAAATTTCATTAATAGTTTTGAAAGTTTCAACTAAATCACCTCCCATTTTTCGGTTTCGGTTTCTTCGTTTAATGCGAAAGTTCTCCTTCGAGAAGAACAGTAGTGGTATTATTTAACCTATAGCTGGGAGGATAAGGTGATTCACATCTTTCCCAAGGGTATTTGCCCGAAAGTGAACGTAATAGCGCGACCGCAATTCGAACTCGCTTGCTACAATTCCGGAGTTCAGCGATTTAACCATTACACCATGAGAACACTCCCCTCCATTCTGCTTTTTAGTAAAGTAATTATTCTTAATTTTTCTAATCTCTGTAACAGTAATTCTTTACGTTTTTGATTATTTTTGTCTGACTGTTTTGTATGCTCTCCAATCTGAATATTACACGCCAATTTCTATATCTTGTTCAATTTTCTGTATGGTCTTATTAGGGTTTTGTATATTTTTAAAGTAACATTTTCCACCCTTGAATTAAAGTTTCTAATTAACCAGCCGATCATTCAATTTACCCTTGAAACAATAGACAAATTATGACTGTCATCTTTAAATATATCGTCATAGCCAACCCCTTGATCACATCCTTATCTCGAGTAAAGTAGTTAATCCTAACTTCTCTAATCTCTCCCTATAACTGTAATCTTTAACAACTTTTATTATTTTTGTCACTCTTCTTTGTATGCTCTCCTCAACATTACAGTTCAAGTTTCATGTTTCGTCGTTGGAGTCTAGTGAGGCTCCAATTCAATCAATCAGTCGGAAGAACTAAAAATCTATTTTGTCACTTTGAGATTTAAAAAAAAATGCTTCTCAATGTGGGCAAAGTTCAGGTTCAGCGACTTAACTATTCCAAAAGTTATTGTACAAAAGAGTAATAATACTACACACGGCATCTAAAATCAGACTAGAAGACTGGTCTTCACAAAAGCTATTTTTAATCTAACTTGTGACATTTACTGTTCGCAAACATAGATGCGAGTGCTCGTGGCGTAATGGCAAACGTACTGGACTGCGACCTCGAAGTAAGTGAGTTCGAACTCCAGCTGCGTTATTATATTCACTTTCCAACCAATACATTTGGGAAAGGTATGAACCTCCTGATCCCCGCTTCAGAAAAAAATTAAATAGAAACTCTTCTGTTTTTCTATAAGGATAGTTTTGTCATTAAATAACCCCTAAAGGTTGATATGCCATTAAAGAAACCAAACCTGAACATACGATATAATTCTTTACAACGTAACACCACATTTATTTAAAAAATTATTCGCACTATTTAAATTTTATTTAAAAAGACGGAAATGCCGAATGAAATATGAATCGAAAAAAAGAAAAAAAGTATGACTGAATCCTTCCAAAGAGAAATGTCGATAGTGCTTCTTTTCCTTTCTCTTGTATGTATTTTTTCAACCGTTTCGTTATTTGCAAGATGCTATAGCAGGTCCATTTTTAAAGCTAGCCTGAATTCACAGTTTTCTATCTCCCAGTTTGGTTGCCTGAATATGTTTAAAAATTCCTGTCTGCTCAATTATTTCTCATAGCTAGAAGAGAGAAGAGATGGATTCATGCCTTTTTTTAAGAGAATTAGTGCGAAGTGAAACACAAACAGCCACGTCCATGATTTGATCTCGAGTCACTGAGTCTATTTTCTACGACGATAACCGTTGCACTAAACATACCTCTTATGCGTGAATATACCTCATAATAAACTCGACCTTGTATTACATTCGGTTCTCTTGAGAAAACCAATAAATTCCATTTACGCGCCTCGTTGCTACCGACCATTTTTTTCACCTTAAGAAAAAGAAAAAAAAAAAAAAAAAAAAGCTATAGTCAACAGGAAGCAAAGATGCCAAATATTGGTTCATTTCAGTTAGTAAACCGCTGTGATGCATTGGTAAATGTGACAGTCGTGGGCCTGGATGGCCTCCCAAGAATGATCAGGCAGTTGGTACCTGGTCGAAAGTTCATTTTTGACTACGAGCAGCCCTACATAGCATATTTATCGTGGCCTCTTCCCATTATGGATAACATAAGTAAAGCTGTCTCTCACTTTGTGTGCACGATCGTTCTATTTTATATGTTAAAATTAATTTTCCAGAATAATCGGGGTATGGCTATCCTTTCGTTTTACGTGAAAGTGTTTTGGTGTTTCACAATAATTGATTTGCTTGAATATTTTATTTTACCAACTTACCAGAAGGTAAATATCACGATGGACCATGGCAAACATTTTGCTGTATTTCAGAAGCATATGGACTGGTCGCTGTTTTTTCTTTATCGATATTATTATTCACTCAATGTGGAATCTTTGACGAACGCTACAGTGACATATCATCGATACACCTAACGTTGCAGATGCGTGAACTTCTTCTTTTTTTTAGTTTCAGACTAAATAATTCTTTACAATTTTAATTTCTCATCATACGACAAACTTAATTCTTCATATCTGTAAAAACATTAAACTGTTTGTCGTGATTTTTATAATGCTCAGTAAAATTTTGGGTGTCTACAAAAGGAAACTTTAAAATTTTTTTTTACGAAAACTTAGATATTGACGCTCGTGAGTATCTGAATACCAAATCTTGAAAGCCCCCCCCCCACCTGGATCGACAACTTGTGATTATTTGTCCCCCCGCCCGTTTCTTTCCCTCGTGATATTCCACTATCCATGTTTATATTTGCAAAAGTTTTTTTTGCTCTGCAGAGAAAAAAAACTTTCTTGAAAGTGGCAGCTCCGTTTACGATGTATGTTTGACAGACTTTGTGCCGGCATTGTGACAATGTATAGGACCAACATTTGTAACAAAACCTAGTTGATATTTCTCCCAAAATTAGGGGTTCATAAAAGATTCTTTGCGAAGAGTCATATGGAAATTGAAAGAAATAGAATATCACCGGCAAACCAAACGTGGAAACACGTTTGTTTATTACATTTTTTTAGTCATAAAGTACTAAATATTTGTTATAATCATAATTCTTAGTCATATAAAACTAATTTCTAATTTTATTCCCCCCCCCTAAAGTCCCAAGACCGTTTGTCACGATTGCTTTCATAATACTTTTATAAAAACAAAAATGACTGTTTAGGATATCTACAAACACGAGTTTCATTAACTCTATATCGCAAGTGTTTTAAACACATTTCGTACCACAACTTGGAATATTTATCGTCTAATTAAAAGCTCCATGAACCCATATTCTTAATATTACAGTTTTCTGTTTAAAAATCATCTGTGTTCTAATTCCGGTCATATAGGCTTTGCAGAACAAGTAATTTTTACAAACGGTCTGGTGTATTAATTTATTTTTAAGATTACCAATATAAATTTCAGCTCTAAAAGTTAGGCACTTGTAAATATGACCCAGTCAATATTATAGTTGATAGTGTCTCTGGATTCTGATTCTTTTAATGCAAGCCCTTTAATTTGTTCTGCTGATATAATGGATATAATCGGCAAGTGTTTTCATTTTTAAGGCGTTCACGTTTCCCCTTGTAAACTTTCATGGCTTTTTATTTAATTTTGGCTCGGGGACACCTGTGAGGATCGAACTTGCTACCCAGAAACAATGGTCCACGTGATCCCGTTACTAACAAAATTTTTTTTTTTTTGTCAGTAACCGCCACGAAAAAAAGCACCTTCCCCCCCTCTTTAAAAGAATTGTGATGTGGTAGACAGAAAGGAACCACTTCCAATATGTCAGCCATTAGTTGTCTTTTAGGTCAAGATTAAAGGAATACAAAATCGAATTTCATCTAAAAATTTTTTCAAGCTGTTTATCACTTTTAGAATTATTTTATTTTCTATGCTTAGGGGATTTTAATAGCATTGAGTTATCGACGGACTTCATGTTTCTCTTGCTTTTCAATTAAGTCACATTTTATGGGTTTGAATTCTCAAATTTTTTTAATTGTCAACAAGAAAAGAAAGTAATAACGACCTTTTTTATAAAATAAATGAAGAAAATTGAAAGCTTTCAACCTTGAAAGTTGTGATAAAATCAACCCTAAAGGAAAAAACCCCAAAAGTTAATCGATATTAAAACACAAAATTTTCATGGACACAGGCTAATGCTTCACCCTATAATTTTTCTGGGTCTTTATCCCCTAAAACAGCTATGTAAACAATTTTTTTTTTTTTTGCTGCTAATCGTTTTAAATAAAGGTTCATCTTACAATTTGGCCAGGTTTCTTTTGTTTAATGGCATATCAAACTTCGTGAGTTATGTAATACCAAAGCCATCTTGAAGAACAGTAATGGTACTATTCAACCCATAGCTTGAGAGCTAGGGGGTTCATATCTTTCCCAAGGGTATTGGTCCAAAAGTGAATGTAATAGCGCAACTGGAGGTCAATCTCATTTACTTCAAAGCTGTAGTTGTCTCATCCTACGTAGAAGGGTTAATGAATACGTAAGCTAATTATTTAATTTTAGCCAAACTTTCAGCATGCAAGCATTTAAAAATACGGCGTTTCGTTACAGTGGCGTAGCGGACAGTATGTCGACCACGCAGTTATTAGAAACCATAGAATTATTTGTATTAGATGGGAACACTTTAAACCATTTAACCACTTTGTTGGTGGGGTTCACAATATGCCGACTCTGTCCCATGCAGTGAAGTAAGACACTGTCCAAAAAGATGAAGTGTCTTGGGTATGACACTAAACTGCATCTGGTGAGGCAGAAACTATAGGGAGTCATCACTTCATTGCCAATACTTCCTTGTTCACTCTTAGCAGAAGAGATAGTACCGATTAGGGTCTCATCTATGAGTTTGTTGAGAATTATTTGTATTTGATGTGAATACTTGATATTATATAACCGAGTGCAAAAGCTGAAACTACACAAAAATTGTAAATAAAACGCACAATGTGTGCGATTCTATAACTTCTAGGCATAAAATATCTCCAGACAGATTGACATGCTTTTAAAATCAATCAATCCGCATGTAATTATTTGCTTGTCGTATCTACTTTTATTACCTACCGGTTTAAAAATGAGTACTGATGTTCATAAAGTATATCGTGTTAAGATCTTTTTATTCCAAACAAGCATCTCGCTTTAAAATCTAATACCATAAATATTTTAAGAAAGAAACTCTTGATCGACAATATCGTTATTCCTGACATAAAGTCATTTTATCGTAAGGGGGGATATTTATCCGACTTAACACCAAGTGATATTTGACATGACGTTATTTTATCTTTCTGTAAGGGGGGAATTATATCCACTCTTCAAAATGAAATTGGTCATGAAGTAATTTTATCGTGGTAGGGGATGATAATTATCCCCCACTTCAAGAGAGATTTGATATGAAGTCAATTTATCGTGGTGGGGGTGATATTCATTCACTCTCAACTAAGTGAGATCTGAAATGGAGTCATTTTACAGTAGGGGACCACGCACGAATTGACACTCATGTGTGGCCATCACAAAAAATGCTTGATCTCTTCGGTATTTCCCTTTGGAGGCATCTCAGGCGGCAAGCTAGGCAATTACTGCCTGGAGGTAAGGCTCCTGGGAGCAAGCGGTCATATTCAAAAAATATCATGTGACTTGGAAAGGCAATGGTGTAAAAAAAATGGAACCATCAAGAGGTATAAGGGATTAAAAAGGAAGAAGAAGAAGAAAAGAAAAGAAGTATGAACGCTGATTCATAGATCAAACGGTTTGCGTCCCCTTTCTCAGTATATATAATCTCTTCCCTTGTTTTGTATTTCATTAAACATCTATTAGTGATCTAACGACACTTGATAACATCTTTTCTAAGTCCTGATGATGTTTTTTTGAAACCAAAATGTTATAACGTCGATTTTCTTTCATATTAAATTCTTCACTTTCGATTACTTTGTTTTTCAATTTTTCTCGATATTGTTGGATTTTTTCCCATTATTTAACTCCATATATATATATATATATATATATATATATATATATATATATATATATATTCTTCCTAGGTAGGGCTTAGAATTTTTTTGAACGATCCTTAAATATTTATCTTCATCCAAAATATTAAAGAAAATTTAACTTATGTTTTAATTCATAACAAAAATATGAATAACCCTGAACAATTTATCCTTCAAACCATTTGAACTACGAAGTCTTTTATGATTTCTTCAGCATCAAGTTGTTGGCGACTTCAGTCGAGGGTGACCCGAAGGCTCCCTTTTCAAGTGCTACAACACCAAGGTGTAGAGGACGGTGCTACTCCATTCCCTAGATTGCTCAAATTTACCCTTGATCCTTACCATATAATGCTGAGTGTTAAGCAAGACGGAATCAAGTACCATTTTTTAAGTCTTTGGTATGACTCGACCTGGGATTGAACTCCGGTATCCCGGACCATTGGCGAACACTCAACTCATTAGGCAAATGGCCCGGTGTATTCTCGTTCAATAGAAAGAATTGCCAAGTTTGTGAGTTTACAATGGCTTATATTTGAACGAAGATCAAAAGAAAGTAATAGAATTATAATATTGGCCATCCTGTGCGGTCTGCAAGTCCAACGCTACTCACAACTACGAAACACCATATTCTTAAATGGATACATTCTGGCAACTTTGTTGAAATAAAATATTTATTTCGGTATCTTTACGTTAATTTTTTAAAAATTCATTTGTCTCGGATGAGATGATTGCGGCCTCGAAGCAAGATAATTCAAACTCCAGTCGCGCTATTATGTTCACTTTCGAACTCATACCCTAAGGAAAGATATCGAACTCCCTTAATTACTTTGTTATCAGTTAAATAGTATCACTACTGTCCTTCTAGAAGATGACATAGTATTTTTTGAAAATGCCTGAGCTTCAATATTCTGTGTCATTTTTCTCACCAGAAAAAACAAAAACAAACAAACAAAAATAACTTTATATCATTTTGATACACGCAGACGACAACCCAGACTTGATGGCGTCACTATGATACATTATTTCCAAAGACCGTTGGTTTCCCATGAATCTCCTCGAGGGCTTGAGAAGCTGAACGGACATTAAATTAACAGCCCGGATGTTCACCTGCTTCCGGCAGTGAAAGTCGAAGCGACAACGTTGTTTACGAAACAAAAAGAAGAAATTTTCATTTCCTAAAAGCCAGGGTCTTTTTTTCCCAGTATTTCCTGGACAAAAACGATATAAGATGAAAAAGCCATTTAATGACTTCGAAAACTGGCGTAAAATTGCCAGTGTCTCAGGGCAAAGAGAGGGGTTAACTTAATGATACTTATGTTCTCTTCAATCAACAGGTGACAATTTGTATTGGGTTATATAGTACCAGCAGCAAAGAACGATTCCTGATCGGAATCAGCTGGTTTGAATCCAGCCTTTCTCCTATGAGGGTTTCCGTAACAAAGTTAAAGAACACAACCCGCCTTATTGTTTACCAATAGTTAGGGGAGAAAAATGGATTTATGCTTACTTTTCCATGGGTCTTAACGCGAAATGAAACGCGTATATAGCCTCGTCCAGGATTTGAACTTGGCTTTCCGATTCTATTTCAAATGATGATAACTGTCACGTTACCCTATATAAAAACAAATACCAATATACGAGAGAATGAAATACAAGATATAGGGAGCACAATAACACTGCTGGATAGAGCAAGTTTTCAGCTACAAAGCATTGTTTTTTACCAAGTCTCTCTCATGAGCTTTGCATTTTTACCCCCTCAAATTGGCAGCCTATCTCCAATTGATTGCTTTTTAGGACACTTACTGGTCTAGTGGGTAGAGAGTTTGCCAATGGTCCGGGAGATCTGGGTTTAGTCCTCGGTCACATCATAGCAAAAAAACTTCAAAAATGGTACTTGATACCTCCTTGCTTAACACTCTGCAATATAAGGTACATATCAATGGTAAAGTGGAGCAATGCAGGGAAAGGAGTTGCGCCCTCCCCTACACCTCAGTGTAGTAGCTATTGAAAAGAGAGCCTTCTGGTCGCCCTCGACTACTGTCGCTAACTTTACTTTACTTTACCTCTTATTGACGTCAGGTTCCCACCTGGCACCTCCATCAGGAGGCTTATTTTGTACACCTACAATCAGTTGGCGGCTTATTCTGTACACTTACCTCCGATTTGTGGCTTATTTTATACCCATACATCCAAAGGGGGCTAAATGTACACCTATTCCCGTTTACTGCATATTCCGTACAAGCAACTCCCACTGGATGCTTATTCTGTACACCTACTTCCAGTTGGCGGCTTATTCTTCATAGGTACCTCTTATTGGAGGCCGATTCTCTCGACCTAACTCCCATTAGTGGCTTGTTCTGAAGATATCAACAACTTGCTGGCTATTTTTTACGCCTACTTCCAATTGGTGGCCGATTCTACACAGACACCTCTAATTGAAGGCCTTGCGTCAATTATTGTCTTATTCTGTACACATAGCTCTCATTGGGCAGGCAAATTTTCCATATTAACTTATAATTTGCAGCTTTTTCTATACATATAGCTCTAATTAGTGGATTATTTTGAACACACCTCCATTTGTTGGCCTATTCTGTACATTTGATCCCCTCTGCTTGGTGGCTTATTATGTTCACGTACAATTGGCTGCCGATTTTGTATTGGCATCCTCCATTAGAGACTTCTTTTGTACACCTGCATCCAACTGACAGCCTATTCTGTAAAGGTAACCTTGAATAGAGGCCTGTTCTTCCCCGAAGTAAAGATGCAGAACGCTTCAGAGATCAAACAGAAGATGTAGGTAATGCCTTTCAGCAAAGAGGGCGCTAATGTAAGTGACAACTTACGTTTAAGACGGCTATAAGTCCACAAAATGAAGAGCAGCTCGACCAGTTCACAAATCGGGCCAAGGAAAAGTAACTGATGTATAGGAAATCAACTGATTTCCATACGAAAAATAAAAAGAGTGGATTTTTATGCAAAAAGAGGCTCGAGAAGATGTAATTTTCGTATTTCTATTTTTGAATCGACCAATCAGCATTTCTTTGAGATTCGTAGATAACAATATTTGACATGCTGGAAAAAATTTGAAAGATCAAAACCCCAAAAAATTAAAAAATCTTTATCTCTTAGGGTGTTGAAAATACATCTTTTAACCAATTAGAGTCAAAGATAAATCATCAACTTTTTAAAATCTAATTTCGAGCCTACATTAATCCTATAAATAGCAAAGAAATACTTATTTCTTCAGTAGATACGGATTTATTCCGTACTTACTAAAAAAAAAATTCGTTCAATCTACATTATTTTCCTTTAAGAACGCAGTTAATTTCAACATCGCTTTATTATCTAAATGCGAATAAATATATTTGCTCACATTTTTATTGTGTTAAAATATTCGTACTACTATTCAATCAGTTTATTGTTGATAGAATCTTTTAACTGCAGCCCGATACATAGTAACGTATAAGTGTATTTTCCTTCTTATATAGTAACATTATTAACACAGATATTTCACACACCAAAATATATATCCATTTATATTAAGGCTAACAAAGACCGCAACTTTTCAGGTATGAATCTTCACTTTCTCTCTTAAAATATTTACACACTGACTAATGTTATTTTTTTCTTAAAAGAAAAAACTTTGTAACTTCCGTTTTTCGACAAACTTTTCACTCAATTTAAAAAAAATAAAAATTAATTAATTTGTAGATCGGTGTGTTTTTTCTCACTAATTCACATTTTGGTCCGCTACAAAGGTATCGCAAGGGTGCGTGGTATTTGGGCGACTTGAAAGAATGTAAATGAAGCCTGAATTCTTGTACTGCAAAGAAAATGGTAGATTGTTTCGGTAACAAGAGAGTATCTTAGTTTTAGTATTTTTTTCTGGTGTTCTTGAGTTTGTTACACGAATAAGTACTAACTAGTGTTAAGTCAAATAAGTGCTTAGAATTACTTAATGTAACACGGAAAAATTGCTTTGACTTTCGACGGTTTAACTAAAAGCACTAAAACCTCGAAATTACCCAAGGAACTAAGTAGTGATATAAGATTAGGTGATACTAGACACCAACTTGAACAGGATATCTATCTATCTATCTATCTATCTTAAACTGTTCGCATCTATCTATTTCAATATATATATATATATATATATATATATATATATATATATATATATATATATATATATATATTATATATATATTTGTCGGTTCACATATACCTACTTATCTCAGACTTTACATATATATATATATATATATATATATATATAGGGAGATTTCCCGTGTCTTAGTGGCTAACGTTCTGGACTACGAGTTCTTACTAAACAAATTCAAACTCAATATAACGTTCACGTTCGGACAAATACCCTTGGGAAAGGTATAAACCATCTGAAACATTCCAGGGTGCCGCAAGTGGTGTAATGGTTAGCAAGCTAGACAAACAAAACTTCACGGGTGAGTTCGAGTCTCTTTGGGTGCCCCATCCATTTGGCCTTGTGACACATCGAGGTAAAGAGCCTCGTAAATTACTTCACGAGTGAGTTCGAGTCTCACTGGGTGCCTCATTCATGCGATATCCTACCACATCTAAGCAAAAAGCTTAGTGAATTACAACCCTGGCCCCCGCCCAGCAGTGTGTTAAATAGTACCACTAGTGTTCTTCTGCAAGACTAGCTTTGGCATTAAATAACCCACGAAGGTTTATATGCCATTAAAAGCAACGAGAGAAAAGATATTGATTCATATACATATAGAATATATATATTTATATGTGAATTCACACACACACACACACACACACACACACACACACACACACACACACACACACACATATATATATATATATATATATATATATATACATATTAATCTACTTCTGTTTCTATCACATTGGTCGTTTATGTTCTTATTTCTCTCCTCTCATTGTTGATATCAGTCAGTCTGTCTTGTAAAGTCTTTGTCAATTAGGTGACTATAGAAAAGGAAATGAGCCAATTAAATCTTGTAAATGTTTACACTGTGATCCAGGCGTGTCGAAAGAAAAACCCGCCGTCACCCACTGCAGAAACTGACTAGTCTCTATTCTCGCGTTCGTCGTCATCTCCTGTATTTTAAGTACGTACGTAATGCACTTAGGAGTTGCTTTCTTCGTCGTGCACATCAAACCCATTAAGCAGATAAGAATCAACAACCAAATAAAAAAATAAACGAATATCTATGGAGCACTCACCGACTGAGTTCCTTGCACTTCATAAACCCTCGTCCGTTATGTTGTACCCTGTTTTACAGGTACAAAAACGCTTTTATGATGGTGGCCTTATACCTGAAAATATCCCTTTTGATAAAACTGTGGCTTTTGCACATGGAAGGAATTTAAAAAAATAACAATTTTTGTCTTTTGTTTTATATTGAATGATAATCAGTCGGGATTCATCTTCAGTTTTAACACAGGAATAAGCCACCACTTTCTGTTTGTGATGAAAGAAGAGGATAATGGGTCACCCTACTGACCCGATTTAATTGTAATAAGTAGAGCTAAAGAATCCCATTAACGGGTTTTAATTCTTATATTATACTATCTTATGTTAATATTGTTGAACGAAAAAATACTTTTGTTAAAAAATACATTTAATTTCAGGTTTGGCTTGGTTTTTACTTAATGGCATATTAACCTTTGCGGATTATTTAATACCCAAGTCATCCTTGTGGAAGAACAGCCGTGATACTATTCAACCCATAGCAAGTGGAATATTAGGTTGATCGAAAAGTATAGCCCGATTTTAGAATAAACTGTTTAAATTCTGTTCTAATATTTTGATAACCGGTCCATTATCTTAATGAGTAGAGTGTTCGCCAATGGACTGGGAGACCGGGGTTCAATCCCAGGTCGAGTCATACCAAATACTCAAAAATGGCACTTGATGCCTCCTTGCTTAATACTCAGCACTATAAGGTAAGGGTAAAGTGGAGCAATCCAGGGAAATCAGTAGCGCCCTCTCCTACACCTCGGTGTAGTAGCTATTGAAAAGAGAGCCTTCTGGTCGCCCTCGACTACGGTCGCCAACTTTACTTGCTTATTTTGATAATAGTTGTGTGAAAAATTAACATTCATAATGATGAAAGTTTTCTCTTAGTTAATTTTCTATCATTTCTTTCAGAATTGGATTTTGAAGGTTATTTGCTCCAAATCATGAACATGAAAAAGAAGGGATGCGTTTCCTTTTTTTGGCTGGGTTCAAGTTTGTTCACAGTGTCTCTCAAACATATGCCAATATTAATAGAGCATGGGATGAAGGATCTCCTTGTGATCTGGGAATACAGCTCTGGTTTCAGAAGTTCCGTTGTGAGTATACAAATCTTGATAATCAATAAGGTAGAGGATGTTCATCCATAATTAATGACAAACATCTAACAGCACCAGCTGAACAAAAACAATGTCAAAGTGCTGGAGAAATGCTTCAGGCATTTTAACAATATCGGATCATGTCAAGAAAATCAGTAAAGTGAAGAAACTCAATATATAAGTTCCTTATGAACTCAGTAAAAGTCAAAGAGGTCGATTTTTTGAAGAGTGTTCGATGAGTGGGACTCGAATGATCCATTTCTTAGATCCTTTATGACAATCGTAAACGATCGTCTCAATGACTTTTAATCATGATGAAATACCCAAATACTTTCTAAAACGCAAATTCCACGAATAGAAGATTATAGTGACACACTGACAGTCTTCCATTAGTGATGTCCAACACAGCTTTCTGGAATATAACCAAAGCATCACTGCCGAAGTTTACTGCAAGCAAGTGGATCAAATACATGTTCAATTAAGCAGAATGCAACCGGCACTGGTTAATCATCGAAGTCCAATTCTGCTCCATGACAATGTTCAGCTACTTATTACCTGGATGACAATGCTCGGCCACATGTTGCTAAGATGATACTGTCCGGCCACATGTTGCCTGGATGACACTGCTCGGCCACATGTTGCCAGGATAAAACTGCAGAAGTTCACTGACTTGAGATATACGACTTAGTCACATCCTCTATATTCTCCTGATCTCTCACCCACCGACAACCATTTTTTTCCAAGCATCTGGACGCTTTTTAACGCCAAAAACATTCTGTTTTGGAGAAGTAGAAACTACATCAAAAGACCTCTTGGAATCAAAACCTTTTTTCGTACAGGCATAGATAATCTTGTTAATCGATGACAGAAAGGCATAGATGACCAGGAATAATATTTAGACTGATTAAAACACTAAATCCATTAATTCAGGAATGAAAGTTTATTCTAAAATCCGCCATTATTTTCCGAACATGCTGATAGAGTTACCGATTTAAACAATGTTGTTATTTGACAGGCAATCTGTAGGAATAAGGGGGCTGTCTTAGGATCTAGGACACCGGTCGCTTTTAGAAATACTTTTATTACAGTTAAAACAACTATCTATAAAAATATGTCTAAAAGCGATCGGTACATATTTAATTTACATTCAGCTTGTCTAATGGTGATGCCTGGATTTGATATTGATTGAACCAAGTTAGAACCTGAGAAACACAGAAAGCATCCTAAAAGTCTTTCTTTCTTTCTTTCTTTCTTTTGTTTAGTGCATCATAGATGCGTAAATATCATTCTACCCTTTACGCAACCCCGCCTCTCTTTAGGCGGAGTACGGCTGGCTTGAATTCAGCGTTTTCTTTTAAATAGATTTTATTGCCTTGCATCACACAAGAGAAATTTTAAAATGTGGGAGATATTTCTGTTGTATCCTTTATATAAAAATGCTATCATTTTTTTTTCACACTTGAGTTTACCGATAACCTCACTTCAATTTAGATATGGTGGATTTTGTTGCATCAATTTTCTCATGTTATACATGAATAAATATGGCGCGGGGGGGGGGCTTCCATTAATTTAGAAGTTTATCGCTATTTGTACGTCAAAACAATTGCGTCTCTAAACAATTTCTTTCTTAGTTCCCAGGGAATCTTTACGTTGTCATTTGCTGCGGAGAAAATTCAAACAATTCAGTTTAGCGTAAGTACTGTTTCCTTGTCAAAAACAGTTCTATTTCAAACAATTCTGTTTAGCATAAGTATGCAGTTTAAATATCAAAACAGTTCTATTTCAAGTAGTTCAGTTTAGCATAAGTACGCAAATTAATTCTATTTAACATATAGATAGGGCCCTCTCAGGTGCTACCACTCTGGGCCAGAGTGGACATAGGAGCGATGGCAATGAAGGGGTACTCCGCATTCCCCAAAGCTTCATCATTACTGGAGTCTCACCATCAGACTGTTTAGTGTCATATCTAGGACGCTTTTTGGTGGGGGATGTTCCCCTCTGCATGTGTATGTGTGTGTGTGTAAGAGAAAGAGAGCATCGATGTGTTTACGAATGTTTGTGCATGTGACTGTAAGAAAGAAAGAAAGAGAGAGAGAGAGAGAGAGAGAGAGAGAGAGAGAGAGAGAGAGAGAGATGAAAAACAAACAAACAAAATATTGGTGAGTAGCAGTTATGTATGTTTTTCGTGTCGGTAGCATTAATGAATTCATTTTGGGGTGATTAGTCATTTTTCTTGCACTTGGGTGACTATCCTGTCAGGAACTCGAACATTAAAAAAAAAAAAAAAAAAAAAAAAAAAAAAAGAAGCCGCAAGAAAGCAATAAGAAAGATACAGTAAAAACATAACCCAACAAAAAACAAAAAAACAAAAAAAAAACACCCACACAAGTTGAACAGTGATTAGCAGGTGACCACTAACAGCAAACAGTTGAAGCAATCTGAGCACTATATGTCAAAGAAAACAAAACTTTGAAAATAACAAGGTAAGCAGTCATGAACCTGCAGATTAATCAGATGGGTGACCATCTAGTCAGAGAATGCAGAGTAAGCAAGTTGAAGCCAGCATTCCCGACTAGGCAAAAAAATAAATAAAATGAAAGAAAACCCAATAAATAAAACTTGTTGAAGGCTGCAATTAAATATTCGTTTCTGTAGACATTCATTAATCTTATTAAACCAGCCATTCTCTTCTAAATATGTTGGTTTGGTTTCTTTGGTTAATGGCATGTCAACCTCTGTAGGTTATTTAACGCCAAAACCATATTAGTAGAATTACTGTAGTGGTATTATTTTACGCATAGCTGGGGGAGGGATAAAGGATTTCATGCCTTTCCCAAGAGTATTAGTCCGAAAGTGAACGTAATAACGCGACTGGAGTTCGAGCTCGCCTACTACGATATTATAGTCTCGCACGTTAACCACTACGTCATGGGTACTCACCCTTCTTAATATGTAACTTGTTCTGTCGGCTAGGGGGTGCTGTAGAATACACCGAGTGCATCTCTGCAGAGGGGTCAGACCCTACCCCAACGAGTGTCCTGGTAATATGACACAAAGAAATCTGATGGTGAGGTTCCAGTAATGATGGAGTTTTGGGGAATGTGGAGTACCCTTCATTGCCATCGCTCCAAAGTCCACTTTCGCTCGGAGTGGTTGCATCTGATAGGGTTCTTTCTATGGGTCAATTAGAACTAAACTGTATTCTTATATATGCTTGAAATAGAACGGTTTTGACATTTAAACTGTGGACTTAGGCTAAACTGAATTGTTTGAAATGGAACTGTTTTTTGTATATTAAACTGAATTGCTTGAAATGGAACTATTTGTGACATTGTAACTGTACTTACGGTAAAATTAATTGTTTGAAATAGAACTGTTTTGACATTCATCTGTGTGTAAACAAAAATTATACTTATAATAAAATGAAAAATTTGAATTAGAACTCTTTGACAAAACTGAATAGCTAGAAACAGAACTGTTTTTGACAATGAAACAGTGCACATAAGCTAAACTGAACTGCTTAAAATTGAACTGTTTATTTGTATAAAAATGGATTTCCCTTTAAATAGCCTATAAAGGCTGATATGCCATAAAACCCAAACAAACCAAAGCAAACGTGTTTTTCCTTACTTGAAGAGCATGTATTTCTCTACAATCTTTCTATCGATTCCTCTCTTCGTTCTAAATGTTGATTAAAGAATGACACATATACCGTCAAAGATGATTTGATTGACATTTGTTTGCTATCTTCTCCAAGTTGGCATGATTGATTTTTATAAATCTACCAAGAAAGTGTCATCGGCACTGAGTAAGTAACCTTAGGGGGTGATGTGTATCAAAATCGATCAATCAATCACGCTTACATTAACAAAGTTAGAGGGATTAGTGGATGATAGTAATGGTAGTGTGATATTTATTAGATTATTTTAATCCCTTACTTGGCCAAAATATCACTTTCCTTGTGTTTGATGAATTCGAGTGAAGCAAAAGAAACATCGGTAAGCGAATCGAGCATAGTCAGTGAATAACTGATGCCTAACTAAATCAATTTAGGATAGATTTTAATAAACCAATGAAGGAACACTCAACTGGAAAGTTAAAGTTACCAAAGGGAATCGATTTATAAATAACACGAACATTAACTGATAGAAAGATATTTCAGAATGTGAGAGTGAGTGAAAGTAATGGTACTGTTATGTTCATTGGATGATTTTAGTCACTTATTTGTCACAAATATCATTTTTTTTAAATCGATTAATGTGTCAATCTCATATATTTTTGACGTTTTTGTTAAAAATTTTGTGTTCTATTTTTTAGAATTATTTATTCCTTTATTCATTTTTCAGACAAAATATTGAATGACATGAATTGATGACAAACAGATGATGGCAATCAGCTCGGGTCTCTTGTGTGGGCCCACAGGTCAGAAAGGACTAGAAGATCAGTATTCAAACGAGAAAAATATGGAGAACAATCAGCGGTCAAAATTTTACCTTCTTCCTCAATAAACTTTGTTAAATCTGAACAATCTCCACCTGCCGTACCATAAAACCTGAATTCCTCATTGAATTAATTACAATCTCAGAATGAATCAGTATGAAGATTTGTAAATTGGAGTAACAAGAGAAAATTTCGTTGTGCAGGGCGTTTTTATGGAGCTGTGATTGAACACAGACAAAACTTCACGCCAAAACTTTTTCCTTAAAAAATGAATTTAATTCACGAATCTGAATAAACAAAAACTGCAAGTCTATTTCATTTACGGAATTAATTTTGAAATCTAAGCTTGCTTCTAATTCAAAATTTTATAAACAAATTTAAGGTATAGCAAACCTCTCAGTGCAGAATCCCATTTTATCTAAGTGAAAATGATAATTGATTAATAGCAAGGGCTTACGAATTAGCATTTACCTGTTATCTACATCGAGAAATTATAAAAATTGGATGGTTGGTTGGTTGGGTTTTACAGCATATCAACCATTTAGGTTATTTAATGCCACTTTCTGTTTATATATATATACGGTTCAGTTTGGTGGGTCGTCTTATGGCAAATCAACCTTTGTGGGTTAATTAATGCCAAATTCTGTTTATATATATATATATATATATATATATATATATATGATTTGGTTGGGTCAGGTTTTATGACATATCAACCATTGTTGGTTATTTAATGCCAAATACTGTTTATACATATATTAAATATATATGATTTGTAAAGGAATAGTTTGTGGGTTACAATTTTGAAATAAACCAGAGCTCATACGTTTGTACTCAGTTAAATATTTTTGAGTATTGCTATCAAGCACTAATAGTTTTACTTGCACTCATTTAAATGTTTTCGAGTATTGCTATCACTAATAGTTCCTTATAAGGGTCCTATCTATGGGTCAAATAGAACTAAACTGTGGTTAGAGTTTATTGTTTTTGGCATTTAAACTATGTATTTATGCTAAATTGAACAGTTTAAAATAGAACTGCTTTGACAAATAAACTGCGTACTTATGCTAAACTGAATTATCTGAAATAGAACTGTTTTGGCATCAAAACTGTGTACTTAGGCTAAACTGAATTATCTAAAATAAAACTGTTTTGACATTAGATATGTGTATTGCTCAGTTGGCTGGGGATATAGAATACTCTGAGTGCACCTCTACAGAAGGATAAGACCCCCGCCTAAAAGAGTGTCCTGGTAATATGACACTAAAAAATCTGATGGTGAGGTTCCAGTGATGCTGGAGCTTTGGGGAATGCGGAGCACCCCTTCATTGCCTTCGCTCCCAGGTCCACTCTGGCCCGGAGGGGAAGCATCTGATAGGGCCCTATCTATGGGTCAAATAGAACTAAACTGCGTACTTATGCTAAACTAAACTGCTTGAAATAGAACTGTTTTGACATTAAAACTCTATTTATGCTAAACTGAATTGTTTGAAGTGGAACTATTTTGACATTTAACTGTATGTGGACAAATCTATACTTATACTAAACTGAATTGTTTGAATAGAAATGTTTTTGACAATTAAATTGTGTACTCATGCTAAACTGAATTATTTTAAATAGAACTTACTATTAGCATAAAAATGGATTTGGCGTTAAATAATCAACAAAGGTTGACATGCCATAAAACCAACAACCAACCAACCAACCAACCACTAATAGTTTTTTTTGCACTCTGTTAAATGGTTTCAAATATTACTATTTAATGTTTGTAATTCTATTTGACATTATTCAATCGTTTGCACATTAATAGTTTTATTTATATACAGTAAAATGGTTTTAAGTATAGTTATTTAACGCCAGTAATTGTATTCCATATCATTCATTCGTTTGCACACAGTTTATTGGTTCCAAGTATTGGCATGAATTATTGATAATTTAACAGTTGTTTGTTTGCAGACTGTTTAATGATTTCATGTATAGAAAATGATTGAATATTTCTATTTGGCCAATTGATGGGACCCTAACAGCTACTACCATTAGTGACCAGAGTGATTCTGGGAGTAATGGTGTACTTTCCATATTGTCCAAATCTCATAGACTCGAGCCTCACAATGAAGTACAGCTTAGTGTCACATCAAGGACACTCTTTGGGATGGTCTTACCTTTCTGTGGAGATGCAGTCGGTGTATTCTACAGCCCCACCCCAACCGACTGGACCGATTATGATTGAAATGCATGCGAATACAGTCTACACACTAAGAAAGTTAATTGGTTGCTGCTGCCGTTGACTGGACTCGCCTTTTGTGCTCCATCGACGTTATAGTTATCTTCATATAGACTTCAACTGTTTTTCTTGCTTCCAGAAATGTTTTATTCCTTCTATACTTTATTTCCATGATTTTCCTCTATCTTTTGTAAACATTATGTCTTCTTGAAAATGTAGGATGGTTCTCTTAACAGTTGGCGTATTTAGTTTCGTTGGGATAATCTTCCCCAATGTCGTCTGGTTTCCATAGTCGACACCTTCTACATGTCGAGTGTCTCTGCAGCTCTTCTTTGTATTGTTCATATGTTTGACATTTACAGAACCTTAAGGGAATATTCATCTTTATAGAGAAAATATCCTTTGTTGGGGCATGTTATGTTTATTGAAGAATTTTGACAATTTGCAAAATCTTTTTAAACATTAATTTTCGAAGTTGAGTAAGATTTTTGCCAGATTTTAGTCTGTGTTTTTTTGTGACAGGACTTAGAATGCATTGATTGTACGCCCTTCAAAAAATGTGTCCTGTGTTTGAAGGATTTGTGGGTGAGGTTCCAGTTCTGTGGCTATGAAGAGTTGGGAGTACCTCTTCACTGTCATTACTCCCAGGTCCACTCTGACCCGGAGTGGTTGTACTTGTTAGGGTCCAATCTAGGGGTCAAACTGATCTGCTTGCAACTTATTCGTATTAGATAGGAATACTTGGTATCATAGAACCGTGGGCAAAACTTTCGAAATGACTAAAAAATGTATATATTATCGCACGATGTACACAATCTCCTCACTCCTTGGCATAGAATAAAATAATACTTTCCTTTATTTTCTATTTCGATAAAGAAAATTATCACGGCTTCAACTCTGCTATATAATAATTAATCTTTCTTTCTTTCTTTTCAACTCTGCCACTTAATGACAATATTTTTCTCGGATTCAAATCACGAAAATTACAAATCAGAAGAACATTCCTTCCTAAATACAACAAAGTTGTCAAGATTTGGGTGTATGTAACATGAGCCACTGACAATGACTTCGATTCTCCCTGGGGACCTCTGGACGGGTACACAGGTATTAAAGGGGTACGAGTCCACTAAATACCTCTCCTGTCCTGGGGTTGAAATAATTACAAATTTTCCACCGCATCAGAGGGTGGCGTTTGGAAATAAGAAAAATAAAAGCCAAAATATACAAAATGGATTTTCAATGCATTCTCTTCCCACTCCTTGAGAGGATTGGCGCAACCCAATCTTTTTATTCTTACATTAACAAGCACAAATCTAAGTTTTGTAAATACCCAGTTCGCAAATTTGTATATGCAAAAAACATTAAATTTCCTTCTCTTAAAAATCTTTTCATAAGCAAAAGAAATTATTTCGAACGAGTGATATATAGGGCTGTGAATTTATTGGAAAGCTTGATGAAAAAAAGTCAAATAAAAGAGGATTGTTAATTGATTGATTGATTTTAACGGCCTGTCAACTTGTCTAGGGTTATTTTATGCCTAGGGGTAAAAGAATTGTGTTCATTGTATATTTATATTTACATTTTGGTGCTATTGTTTCTTTAAAGTTTTTTGGACACAATAATATGACATTAGATATCTCAATCTAATAAAAATAATTTGCCCACAGTTTTATTGTTTCAGGTATTCCTATCAGATACGAATAATTATATAGTTTTAAGTAATTATTTCTATACAATCATAGTCATTTATTTCCTTACGTATAGTTGAAAGTAACCAATAAAAATCCTTATCAGACGATTATAGCTTCATGTAACCATTGATAATATGAATATTCTATAGTTATATAGCTTCAAATATTCCTATTGAATACAAATGATTTTTAAACAGATCTATTTGACCCATAGATGAGACCTAACAGATACCACCACCACCACTCCAGGTGAGCATGGACATGGGAGGAATAGTAATGAGGAGTTGACTTTACTTTCACCAGATCTTCAGACGCGGAACCTCACAATCAGAGGCAGATTCATGTCATACCAGGACACCCATTTTTTTGGTGGTGTAGCGTCTTAGCTCACTCAGAGAATACAGTTAGTGTATTCTAAGATCGGGCTATCAGGCAAAGAAACAAAGAGGTTGTCACTTGATTCATCTGATGAAAGAAATGGACGAACGAGCATTTTCAATTTGATTCCTGTACTGCGCTAATTATTCATATCAGCGAACCCCGAACATATGTCAACTCTGTTGTACACCAGATACCAAACTTCCAAAACTCAAAACACAAACTTTCTCATCGCTTGTTCGCATCTAAGTCGCCTTCATCCCAAATTGTCCGTCAAATTTCTAAATTTCTGCTCGGGTTACATAACATGGAGCTGTTAATCTTTCTTCTCTCGACACTATCTACTCTACTTGGCAATATGTGGAGTTATAGTCTACTGGCTTGGTTAGCAGTTAATTCCTAGTGAGTTCGGTTTTAACTGGGTACTCATACTTCTGACCTTGTGCCAATACTAAACTAAGATTAGTAAATAACTATCTGGTCTGCTTTTGTGAATATCTGTTTGACTATGCAAAGATTCTTAGTATTATATAATGAATTTTATATTTCTATTTGTGATACGAAAATCGTTCAAAAAGTTCTAAGCCTCACCCAGAGAGCAGAGCACAGCTGAACAGTTTTGTTTTAGTAACACACTACGTTTTCTTATCAGAATAGAAAAAACTAATTCAGATTTCTATCTTAATTTCAGTGTAGGTGAGAGCCATGCCAGAGTGATAGGGGTGCGACAAATCTAAAATCTGGGTGAGGCTAAGAGCTTTTTGAACAACCTCGTTGACAGTATTTTTAAACGACTCTTGTATCTATCTATCTATTTATCTAAATATCTAACATAGCCTCCCCCAGGAAGAAGAGCCATAGGAAAACATTTTTGTCATAACACATTACCTCTTTTTATAAAACTAGAAAAACTAATTTAGAATTTTTCAACTTTTAAAGGAAGTGGTAGAGATTGTTATGTTATTAAACAAAGAAATTAAACCAAACCAAACCAAACCAAACCATATCATGGAACAATATCCAGCAAAGTAGTCTATTAAGTCAATTATTAGTCATTTATACAAACTAATATGATTTCAATTAACCATTCGTATTTAATGATAATCCTTTATTTGCACACATTTGTATATTTCAAGTATTCTTATCAAATAGTAATAATTTGTAAACAAGTTTACGGTTTTAACTATTCCCAGCGATTACATTGGGGGTGAGAGTCCCCATAGCGTAGTAGCTAACGCGCTGGACTGTGACTTTGTAGTTAACGAGTTCGAACTCCAGTCATGCTATTACGGTTACTTTTGGATTAATGCCATTGGGAAAGGCATGAACCCTTTATTCTCCCTGCTATCGGTTAAATAGTACCACTACTATGATTTTTTTCGGCATTAAATAATTCACGAAGGTTGATATGCCATTAAAGAAAGAAACTTGAAAACCGAAACAAATTATATGGATTTAAGTACCTTAGGTTGGTTGGTTGTTTAGTTGGTTTGGTTTTATGGCATATCAACCTTTGGAGATTATTTAATGCCAAATTCATTTTTATGCAAATAGCCAGTTCTAATTCAAACATTTCAGTTTACCATGTGTACACAATTTACTTGTCAAAAAACATTTCTATTTAAAGCTATTCAATTTAGTCAAACAATTCTAATTTAAACAAATTAGTTCAGCAAAAGTTTACAGTTTCAATGTCAAAATAGTTCAGTTTAATTGTCAAAAATATTTCTATTTCAAGCTACTCAGTTTAGTCAAACAGTTCAAATTCAAATTATTCAGTTTCACATGAGTACGCAGTTTAGTTCTATTTAACCCATAGATAGGGCCCTATCAGGTGCTACCATTCCGTGCCAGAGTGGACCTGGAAGCAATGGCAATCAAGGGGTGCTCCGCATTTCCCAAAGCTCCAGCATCACTGGAACTTCGCCGTTTGATTTTTTAGTGTCATATCCAGGATAATTGTTGGTGGGGTCTTACCCCTCTGTTGAGGTGCAGTCGGTGTATTCTTCAGCCCCAGCCAACTGGGCAAAAGTACCTTAGAATAATTATCCTTTTTAAAGAATTATAGCTTCAAGTAACGATTTATTAATGCAAATAAGTTGCACATAGCTATTTGGTTTCAAGTATTCCTATCAAATACAAATAATTTTCAAACAAAACTTTTTGAACATAGAAGAGACGCTAATAGGTACTACCAGAGTGAACCTCCGTGCAATGACAATTAAGGAGTACTCCACCTTTGACATCTAGAACTGGAACCTCAAGATCAGATGCATTTTAGTGTCATACCAAGGACACCTTCTGTTAGATTGATTGAGTGATTGATTTTAACGTCATGCCAACCTGTCGAGTGTTATTTTATGCGTCGAGGTTAGGAAATGTCATTCATTGTACATTTACATTTACATTTTTGTGCAGTTATTTCTTAAGAGTTTTTTTTGCACACGGTCCTATTTTATACGAATAATTTTGAACAGATCTTTTTGACTCATAATTAGGACCCAAACGAGCCCTACCACTCCGGGTTAGAGTAGACACATGATTAATAGTAATGCAGGGGTACACCCCACTTCTCTGATATCCAGAATTGGAGTCTCACGATCCCAATCCGCTTTGTATCCTACTCAAGGCATGCATTTTTGGGGAAAGAGAGGAAGGGTCTTACTCCTCTGAAAGGGATACAGTTAGTCGATTGTCTTGCCGACAGGATGTCCTTCAATTAGGGTTGCCATTCCGAAAAAAAATCAGTTGCATTGTCAACGCATTGATGTTCCTCATCGTCTGTTTTAAGTTCGCTGGTTCGTTTTCAAAGTCTCTTTAGTCCTATACTTTGTTTAGCAGAAAGGACGCCCTTGGCAGCTTCTGAAAAACAAACGCGGCATCCATACAAAAAATAGTCTTTTTTTTCCTTCTTGCATCCTATTTCTTTTTTGTATTCTGCACGCCATTCTGCACCCCCCTCTCATCCAAAGAGGACATAACTCCAATTTACTTGACGGCATTATTGAATGTCTTTGAGATGTTCTTCTATCGTGTGAAAACTTTCATCGATTCTTGTTCTTTCTGACCGGCGAGAACCTTCTTCCTAGATATTTTTTTTATTTCTTTTTATTTGTTTTAAAAACCTTTTTTTGCTGTTATTCTTCTCTATTGCTATCTTTCTTCTTTTGTTCATTGGTTTCCCATCGTCCTTTGCGACAGCCAAGCGTGCTTTTTTGTCGATAACCTGATGGTGTTGCTCGACAAACAACTTTAGAATAAGGATAAAAAAGGATATAAACATATTAATGGATACATAACAGAGAGCACAAAAATACATGTTTATCTTAATCCCTAAAAAAAGAAGTCCAAAATAACTTTTAACTATAGAGTAATGATTAAGAAGTTGTTAATTACTAATATAATTCTTTCTGAATACTCCAATTCGCTGACCCTGTACCAGACAAATCTTACATTGTCAGTTATTCATAGTCACCTGATTTTGAGTAATCTGTGACGGTCCCTTACTCATAGAGTTGTATTCCATGTAAAAACAGAAAAGTATCCACGTGTTTCATAATTTCCGAAAACAACTTTTCACTATTTTGCCGCCAAAATCTAGTGCGTCTGAATATCCAGCTATCCCCCCTTCCTATTCAGTAGCAGTCCAGTAATCATAGAGATCAGACCCAAAAGTCGATACTGTGGACTTAACCAAAATATTACTCCTGAATTTCACGTTGATAACCAAACTTCATCTTCAAAGGAATTCAGAACTGACATACGAGTAAGAATATTTAAAAAACATTTACTTTCTCTTTACAAATACAGAAATGAATAATCACACAAAAATATTTTGTAAATTATTTCCTAATGCCATAAATAACACATGAAAAGAAAGTGTTTGTTCAACTCAACCTCCTGTTATTTGTTTCAATGTTTGCAAGTTTTATTTTATGATTTATTTCAATATGAGCTTTTTATCAGTGAAGCTGGAAGACGACACTGCTACAATATTCGTTTGGTTTCTTTGTTTTAAAGGCATATAATCTTTATGAGTTATTTGATGCCGAAGCCATCCTTGTAGAAGAATAGTAGTGGTACTATTTAAACCATACCTGGGGGGATAAAGAGGTTCGTACGTTTCCCAAGGGGCATTAAGTAGGCGACACTTTTATTAAGAACTTATTGTGCATAATTAGCTTAATTCATGCTAACCTCGTAACAAATAATTATTACTATTTTCCCTAAACACGTAAACAGTGAGAAATATCTTATCTTTTGCAAAGTATTTTTTTTACAAATGGTGCAATTTCGGTTCTCAATAGGTGACCTTATCTTGTGTCCTTGTACCCGACAAGACTAAGTTTAGCAAATACTTATTGTGTCTTTTCTTGAATAAGAACGCTCTAAAAGTTTATTTAAAAAAAGTTAATTTGCTTCTAAATCAAATATACAAGGAGGTTATTATTTCAAGTTGAAAATCACACAATTAAAACGAATATTATTTGGTATTATTCATTACCGAATTCTGCAGCATTGTAAGTCTGTTACTAAAAAAAATGTAGCAATCATAATCACACCGTTTAGTATATGTAATTTTAGTTTTATTTACAGAGGCGTATCAGTTTTGATTTTTGCAGCTTGCGGTCAAAATGAGGTATGGTTAACAAGCAAGTCTAGAAGACATTGCAAACCAGTTCCATTCACTATGAGTGTTTCACTTTCCGATCTTGTGACCAACACTTCAGCTATATAATTTCAGTAACATTAAATTGTTATCCGGGCGTGTAAAGCTTTTTCTTACTCCCTATAAGTGTCTTTCCGAACGAACGTTCAGTTCTAAAAACTCGTCACTGCGCTGGTGGTTTCACACATTGTAATTCGGTGGACCCATAAATAAGGAAGTATTTGATAATCTATTAAATTCTTGCCCACGTAAAACCAAAAACTCTAATTTTGAGCCCATATTACATTATTAAAAACCCAACTCATTTAAACTCGCCAGAAGGCACAACGATTCACCAATATATTATGAAGTTCTCACATTAACATCAAAGTAAATGTCGATTAACACTTACTAATATTAGTTTCAACCAGTATATAATCTAAATGAATAACCGATAACCCATATACATGTTTTGATAATGAATTCCTTATGTTTGCCTCATTGTCTCATTGGGTTGTAGAATACGCTGACTGCATCTCTATAGAGGAGTAAGACCCCTCCAACTAGTGTCCTCAATAGAATACTAAACCGTCTAATGGTATGGTTTCAGTCCTGGAACTTTAAGTAGTGCGGAGTATTCCTTCATCGCTATTACTCCCAGGTTTACTCTGACTTGGAGTGGCAGTATCGGCTTGGGTCAAATAGAACTGGTGTTCTGGGTATGACATTAAACTGCACCTAATGGTGAGGTTTCAATCTTGGAGCTTTGAGAAATAGAAATGGATCAAATAGACCTGTTTAATCCTTTAATTGTGTGATATTAAATTAAATTGTTATTGTTACATAGCAATACTTGAAACCATTTAACTGTGTGCAAACGAATGAGTAATTTTGAATAGAAGTATTAGTGTTGAATAGTCATACTTGAAACCATTTAACTGCGTGCAAACATTATTAATACTTCTGCGCAATCAAATTATCTCTGATTCATTTAAAAATAAGATTACCTACAAACTATTCACTTACAAATCATGTATGTATAACCATTTAACTGTATGCGAACTAATGAACCCTGGCTTGTTTAAAAATGCTATCAACAAACTATTCCTATACAGTTATATATATTTAGTATATACATGTATTAACATGATTAGGCAGTAAATAACCCACAAAAGTTGAATTGCCATAAACATCTAACCCACCAACAGCGACGGCCACTACCATCCGCAGTCAACGAATAAAAAAGGCCTTGTTTATTTTTCCTCTTCGCTTTTTCTGTTTGTTGAGGCGAAAATCCAATCAAAACTGGAGTCGTAGAAACATTGCCCATTTTCACCTCTGCAATAGATTTCGGTATATGGGGTTGCTAAGTGGTCACCTATATAAATATAAACAAAATCAATATTGCTGAACTTGGACTTTTTCGAAACATTGTATTCTTACCCATGAATATACACATTTTTCTAAAATCATTTACAACTGAAATAGGAGAGAGGGTTCATGTGTTTGTGGGATCCTATACAACCATCAGACGCGCATTAGTTTGACGGCTACTGCTTTACACAGGTGGCGCGCTCCTTAGTTAATCTCATTTATTTGTCTTGCTCGAAGACGAATACGAAACTTGGGTAAGGTTTAATTCTGGGGCCACAAGGAGGACGTAGAAATTTATTTAGCTCCGATTAAGCTGTTGAACTGCATCGCCTGGTCCCTGGGGTGGGGGAAGGTCCCAGGCAATACCTGATTTGGAGGGCTGAGTTTATTGCTTGGCCCCTGAGGCTCCCCACTATGGGAAATGCAAGCTCCCCACAAATAAAATGACCTTGTGAACCCTAACTTGGTGGAAGGTCAATTACATATCGTGTGATGGGTCTTCCAAACTGATGGTCAAATGCCATGGGGGAGGGGCACCTCGTGGATCATAAAACAAACTACGCTGGAAGCGGTCAGAGAGAGAGAGAGAGAGAGAGAGAGAGAGAGAGAGAGAGAGAGAGAGAGAGAGAGAGAGAAGAGGGCAAATTTTTAATCATCTCAGATGAAATTTACGTAGTGAATCCGAAATAACTGGGACGATCTTGATTCTTCGGAGCAAAGTACTTATAGATGCACAAGTTTCTTACCATTGATTATGATTTTCTCCCTCATGTCTCAAACATGTTCATCACAAAAGAATTAGAAATGCATCTACAATCCAAAAAGAATGTGTGTCCATGTTAAGGTCATTCAAATTTCCGAAGTTGTTATTTTCGTCACTCTTTGGCGCCACGTTCGAGAGACTTACCTGTATTCAATATATATATATATATATATATATATATATATATATATATTATGAGAGTGTTGGTCGTCTGTAAATCACTTTGTGGTTATGTGTCGAACCAAGTGCAATATATGGAGAGTGCTCAATATCTAGGATAGAGCTATTATAATAATGATAATAAATCTCTCTCTCTCTCTCTATATATATATATATATATAATCCATGGAAAATATTCTGCGACCTTAGGTTTCATGAAGTTTATAAAAGTTTTTAAAATTTATAAAACAACACTCATCAGGCAGTTAAGAAGATGGAATAGAAAATTAAAAATACAACAAAATACAGACAAAATCCGCTGGGATTTCGTCTGAAAGGGGTCATCATAGACCTGAAATAAATCTATAATGATACCAAGGAATTGAATTTTTTCTTTTTCTTTTTAAATGAAAAATATTTTAGTCCTGCACGTGAGTTTTGACGTATTTTTAATCTAAAATTAATTATACAGTCGATAGCCGTTGTCATTGAGCACTCAAGTTGGATACTCCTACATCTTGGATTTTTTCCTCAGATTATATATATATATATATATATATACACACAATAGTCACCAAGTGTCGTTGACTGTCTATGCTATCCGTAGATCTACATATACTCTATCATCGATATTGAGCACTATTTACTTATAAATACAGCAAAGTTTGTTTTGTTTTACGGCATATCAACCTTATCGGTCATTTAATGCCGAATCAAGTTAAGGAAAATAAGTCTGAAAAGAAATTCAAAGGAGAGGTCTTAGGAATTAATGATAAACTTTAGATAAGTAGTTGGCTATTTGTTTTTTTTATTAGGAGTTTATTTGTAGGGAATTATAAAAACAAACAAACTGTAAAACAGGTTGGAAAAGGAATCAGTTTGTTAGAATATATCTAGTAAAGAAAGGTTTTATAGAAGTAATTTGGTCTTATTGTAAATTTATTTAGATTTTTCACTGTTTTTAGAAATGACATCACATAATTTATTTCAGTGTTTTGAAACAGTTCCTCCATATTGTTTGCCCTATAGAAGGTTTTTCTTAAATGGGTTAGGTCGGTACATTCGATGAGAATCTGCTTCACGGTGTATTTGGCCTGGCATGCATAACACATTGGTTGTTGTTTTCCTTCGAGTAAATAAGAGTGTTATCCTTGTATGACCGATACGAAGTCTGGACAATGTAATTTCTTCTTTTCGGGTATTTTTTAAGCTTTGCTTCCATTCTCCCAGTGTGGGTTTAATTTCTAATTATCTATTATTTTCATTATTGTTCCTGCGTTGTTGTCTTTGCTGTAGTATTTATTTATTTTCATTTTAAAGTCTGTATATGGTATTTTGAATTTCTTTTCAATGGTTAGGTTTATGGTAGACCTGGCTGCTTTATCCGCTGGGTCATTTCCGCTGATACCGGTATGACTTGGGACACAACATACCTGTATATCGTTGTCATTTGATAAATTCTTTAATTTACAAAGTATTCTTATTATTAATGGGTGATCAAATTTTCTGTTTTTAGTGATTCAAACACTGATAGTGTATCTGAAAAGATGATGAATTTGTTATTGATTCTGAGATGAGGTCAAGAGCCATATTGATTGCACAAGCTTCTGCACTGAATATAGAGGTATCATTTGGAAGCTGTTTTTAAAAAATGTTTCCTTTATGTATTGTTGCACATCTTGTTATTTTATCCAGTTTAGATCCATCTGTGAAGATGTGCAAGTGTTTAGGATATTTTTCCTTAGCTTTTCTAGTTCCTCTTGGAAAATTAGAGCGTGGGTTTTATTTTTGTGGAATTTACGAAGTGTTAAGATTATGTTTGGGGTCCTTATAGTCGAAGGTGGAATATCTGGTATGATTGTTTTATGGATTTCTGTCAGGTCTATTTCTGCTTCTCCAATGATTGTTTCTATCTGGAAGCCAAAGGGTTTTATGGCTTTTTCATTCTTTTGGAATAGCTCTTTGTGCTTGGGATAAAAAAAAACTTTATGGTGAGCCAGATTTGCTGGACATGAATTTAATTTGACGTAGTACTGGAGGGCCAGTTTGCTGCTTCTAATATTTGCAGGCGCTTCATTAGCCTCTGCATATAGGCTCTCAGCTGGGGATGTTCTAAAGGCTCCAAGCACTAACCTTAAGCCTCCACAATAGATTGGGTCGAGGGTTTTCAAGTTGCTCTTTCTATCTGATAGGTATATGATACTGCCATAGTTCAATGTAGATCGTATTAATGGTCTATATGATAATAATCGCATATTTCGGTCAGCTCCCCATTCTTTGTGGGCCACCACACGCTGCAGCTGCAATGTTTTGTTGCATTTCATTTTTAGATATCTTAAGTGTGGAATGAAGGCCAGTTTCTTGTCAAATATTATCCCCAGAAATTTATAATCATCTTCTACTGGGATCTCTACACCATATAGCAAAACAATATCTTTATTTATATATATATATATATATATATATATATATTGTAAAAAGGGCATTAAACATAAGACTGAGTTTTACGTTGTCGATCTACTGGTGACCCAGTATCGGTTCATCTTGATTCTGCCTAATTTGAAAATATTGTGATGTTAATCTGCATTTTTGCTCAAAGAACACTATTTTTTTACTGATTAAAAAGTTCTAACATTAAATTTTGATTATCTATCTGTCTATCGATCAGTCCGATTAATTTGACACAATACCTCATTATTAAGGTATGTCGAGGGAAGATTTAATTCATAACACTTAAAATCAAATCAGAGAAAAATGGATCACTATAGTCACAATATGTATGTATATATATATATAGTTGTTAACAGTTAATTCCAATAGCGTCTCAAAACTGAAAAATCTTTACAGTACCCAATGCATAAAAATGATGTTCAATATCACAATCTATTTGAAAAAATGTATATATTTACGAAACTCTTCGTACGAGCTGGACGTGACACAAGGTCAATTTTATGCAAAATTTAACAGGGTTGAATTGAGAGTTTTCCTTCTTTTCGACCGGTTGTCATACCAAGGTTGAAGAGGCCAGTCTGCCCTACTATTTACCCGTTGCTGGAGGAAGAGTAATTGGATTCGGAACTTTCGCGAGCAAAATGCAA
Organism: Sepioteuthis lessoniana; assembly: GCA_963585895.1. Taxonomy (NCBI): domain Eukaryota; kingdom Metazoa; phylum Mollusca; class Cephalopoda; order Myopsida; family Loliginidae; genus Sepioteuthis; species Sepioteuthis lessoniana. The sequence continues at coordinate 89,003,657 of OY757930.1, read as the reverse complement.
CCAGGCTCGTCCAGGATTTGAAATCGTGTCGCCGTCTACATTTCCTAAGACGATAACCATTACACCACAAAATGTAAGGCAAAGTAATAACCCATGAGGGGGTATATTTTAAGCTCACCTGACGATCGAAGTCGCGAAACTCGGAGTCGTTAATTAACCTGTATTAATTTTCCGTAATGTGTATGCTGTTGGTTGGTTGGTTGGTTGTTAGGGTTTTATGGCATATCAACATTTGTAGGTTATTTAACGCCAAATACATTTTTATGCAAATAGTCAGTCCTATTTCAAACAATTCAATTTAGCATAAGTACGCAGTTTAAATGTAAGTACAATGTAATTGTGTAAAACATTAACATGTATGCAGGCGGAAGGACAGTTATTGCTTCATGATAAAAGACCCTCGAGCTTGACATGTGGCATTTGTCCCAGGGGCCGTATGTCAGTAGTCAATCATAGGCACAGTCCGTGATTTTACATGCTGATTTTCTCCGAGAGCAGAATCTCTTTTAGAAGACTGGCGCTGCAGAATCTTCCATTATCCATTCTCCTATTTCATTCGACTTTCTGCTGTGCCCAGCTAAACTGAACCAATGTCTAGGACCACCGACTGTTCTTTACTTCTCATAAGTGGATCGTCCATTTTGCTTAAAGCAATGCTGACTTTTATCTCTTTCCGTTCATCAACAAACTAAAAATAAATAAATCAATTAAAAGAAAGCAATTTCTCATCATCGTCTTTCTTTTCCATCTCTTTATCTTTTCAGTACTTCCACTTCCGTTTCCTTCTAATCTCTTTCTTTATGGTTAGTTTTGTGTTCATCAACAGCCAACAAAATGTCAGTCCTTCTCGGCATTGTGAGTCCCTCCATTCCCATCCATATCGGCCCATGAAAAGTTTCTTGCCTTCAAGGTGACTCACCAATTAGCTTAGTTCAGCGTTCTCCCCTTTCTGATATGCCAAAGACTTGTGCTCTTGGACAATTTCAGCTCGAAACTGGCTCGGTCGACCTTTGTGCCATATTCCTTCCGTTAAACAACTCTGAACATTGTAAAACTTCTTTGACATTAACCCGAAGCCTCTTGCTTATTCTTTTCTAATTCACTACTTTCATTTTTATTTTTATACTTCTTTATTATTTATACTCGCTGAATATTAGTTTACTGTCGAGATCAAGTGACAACAAGTTCAATGTGTTCTGGCTCTAACATTAAACTCCGGTCCCTGTTTAGGTTCGGAATTTTCCTTCTCCCTGATTTGTTGCCTTAACAAGACTAAGAAAAGCTCAGTCAAAAAGTGAACATGATAACGCGACTGGAGTTCGAACTAGTTTACTTCCACAGTACAGCATCTGTAGTGATTAGAAAAATAAAAAGACCCCACCCCCGCAAAAAATTAGGGGTTACAGAAGATTTTATCGTTTATTTATTTAGTTTGATTGATCGTCGGTTTGGGTTTTAGATATCTGACCCCATTTATTTTCTTCTAACCCCTTACTTATTTTATAGGTTTCTTGTCTGTAGAAGGCTGCAAAGGATTTCCTGAAGGAAGGAAGAAATGAGAACAAGATACCGTCTAAATTCTAAATTTATTTCTGAGTTCAGCAACCATTCTGTAGGTGTCAAGGTGTCTGGGAATTTCTGCACTTTTTGAATTTATTTTATTTCATTTATTTTTCTAACCACTTTCATAACATCACGGATATCATATTGAACTTTTAGTCATGTTATATCAAATGATTTTGTCACCAGAAACTTTTATAAGTAAGACCCTGTGCTGTAATGGATGTAGTGCTGAACATCGGCCTGGAAGTGAGTGAGTTCGAACTCCAGTCATTTTCGGAAAAATATTCTTGAAAAAAATATTTACCTCCAGCTATAGGTTAAATGACCCACGAAGGTTGTTATTCCATTAAACAAAGAAACTAAACTTTTTCTTTTAACCTAATGAAAACCTTTGACTATACAGCCAAATGTTTTAGCTATTTAGATATTACCACGAATTCTATTCGGCCAGATGATAAGAGCAATCTGCTCCAAGCTGAGCGAAAATATTTGATGCAACTGCGCAGTGTGCAGATAGCTTTATTTTTTTTCCTGTTTGTTTCTATTGATTACTCACTTCTGCATGGAACAGTGTGTCAATGCGCATTTGGTAAATACGACTCTACGAATATTTATTACGCACCATTTCACACAAATCTATCTCTGCGGATTGGAGAGTTACAGATACGAAAAAAAGGGGTGGGGGAAGAAGCTTTATCATCTTGAAATATCTGCCTGCCCACGCACAACGTTTTCTTTAGAGTAAAGTTCGAGGTGAAGTTAGATTTTTAACTCTGAATGTGACATACTCAAGTAGCATTTAATTATATTCCCCAATTCTGAGAATCTTATATATGTACTAGTTTTCCTATACCGTCAGCAGGGGCTAGTGATAGTAGGGTAATGGAAAACAAACTCAGTGAGTCAAATTCAAACTCTAAACGAGCATATTTACAATTGTGGGAAGGGAATAAGGTCGAAGAGTAAGAGGAGGGCTGATTGATTTTAACAGCATATTAACCCATCTAGGGTTATTTCATGACTAAAGGTTAGGAAATCATGTTCTTTTTTTGTTCATATTAACACTTTTTGAGCTGTCGTTTCGTAAGCGGTTTTTTCCACACTTTTGCATATCAACTATTCTCATCAAATAAAATAATTTATACTTAGTTGTATGATTTCAAGTATTCTTGTCTAATAATTATAATCATATAATTTCAAGTAATCATTTTTATTTGATAATCTTAATTTGTTTGCGCAAAGTTACATGGTTTTAAGTAAGTAAAGTTGGCGACTGTAGTCGAGGGTGACCGGGAGGCTCCCTTTTTAATAGCCACTACACCGAAGTGTGGGGGAGGGCGCAACTTCTTTCCCTGGATTGCTCCACTTTACCCTTGATACGTACCTTAGATTGCTGAGTGTTAAGCAAGGAGGTATCAAGTACCATTTTAAAAGTCTTTGGTATGACACGACCTGGTACCGAACCTAGGCCTACTGGACCATTGGCAAACACTCTACTCGCTAGGCAATGAGCCGGTTTTAAGTAACTAATAATGATACTTAGTAACCAACTAGAGTTTCCCAGTCAGCTGTGGTGGGCTGTAGAATACACCGACTGCTTCACTGCAGAGGGGTAAGACCTCCCATCCAACGAGTGTCGTTTGCCCTGTCGGCTGGGGCTGTAGAATACACCAACTGCCTCTCTGCAGAGGGTTAAGACCTCACCAATGAGTGTCCTGTGGCCCATTCAGCTGGGACTGCAGAATACACCGATTGCTTCTCTGCAGAGGGGTAAGACCCCACTCCAACGAGTGTCCTATTTATGAGAATAAACAATCTGATGGTGAGGTTCAAGAAATGCTGGAGCTTTGGGGAATGCGGAATAAACCTTCATTGCCATCTCTCCCTGGTCCTCTGCGTACTTATGTTAAATTGAATTGCTCGAAATAGAACTGTTTTGACATGTAAACTGCGTACTTATGCTAAACTGTTTTTGACATTGAAAATCTGCTTACGTTATTCGAAATAGAACTGTTCTGACATATAACTGTGTGTAAACAAAAACTATACTCATACTAAACTGAATTGTTTGAATTAGAACGGTTTGACTAAACTGAATAGCTTGAAATAGAAATGTTTTTGAGAAGCTGTGTACTTATGCAAAACTGAATTGTTTAAAATAGAACTGTTCATTTGTATAAAAATGGATTTGGCATTAAATAACCTACAGAGGTTGATACGCCATAAAACCCAAACAAACCAATTATAGCTTCAAGTAACTATTCTTGACACAAATAACTTACACGCAATTACATGGTATCACGTCGTCTTATCCAGTACAAATTAATTTTCATACAAATGTATTTTACACGTACATTGGACCCTAATAAATACTATCACATCAGGTGAGAGTGGAGATGGGAATAATGGCAATGAAGGGTTTCTCCATACCCAACAGAGCTCCTGGAATCTCACCATCTGATGCAGTTTTGTATCATACCCCTTTTGTTTAGGAAGTGTCTTTCCCTCTTTAAAGAATACAGTCAGCGTAATCTAAGCCCCCACCATGAGGGAGTTAAGGGTAAGGTAGGGAAGAGTAAGACTGAGATAGAAGAAAAAGAAGGTCGGAAGGAAAAAAAAAGGAAATGGTACGGGAGGAATTGATATTAATTTTTGGGAGGTGTCGGTGACATAATGGTTAACATTCTAAACTGCAGGTATTTGTAGAAAAGTGATTAGAGTTCGAACATGCTTACTTCCAGGCCGACGATCGGCATTTTATCCATTACGCCATGGGGAGTCACCTATAAATGTTTTCGGTGTCAAAATAATTTTATCTAAGATGACTTAAAGCTCAATATGATATCCGTGACGTTATGGCGAAAGCGCTCTACTACGGCCTCGAAGTTGACGAGTTCGAACTCCAGTCGCATGATTACATTCACTTTCGGCTAATGCCCATTGGGAAAGGCACAGACTCCCTTATCTCTCTTGCAATGGATTAAATGATATCACTTCTGTTATTCTACAAGGATAGTTTTGGTGTTAAATAACTCACGAAGGTTGATATGCCATTAAAGAAATCAAATCAAACCGTACCTTTGTTTTTTTTTGTATTCAATCATGGAGTTTCTACGATTTCAGTTGGTGCATAAAGTTCCCATTCTCTCCAGTGTAAATACGAACGGAAATGGTGAACAGGGTTCGAATTTATATTCAGACTTTTACTATCAAACGAGAAAAGTCATGAATCTAACTTTTCCTGTGATTTGTACCATGTTCTGTCGTCTTATTACCGGTATGCCACTGTAGTGCTCAAGGCAAAACAACGTATAATTCCATCAAAAGATTAAAATCTCATTAAACTCTTTGTGTCATTATTTATAATACAGAATCTGCTATAACTAAGCGATCACCCATCTCAGAACTTAACAGACTTGTTAATGCTTAACTTTTAATTTATTCGGCTCTGCTTTGTCCGACACGTCGAGCTCAGGGTGCTTATCGTACTTCTTGCTACTAAGTGGTCACCCATCTCAGAACAGAGCAGGCTTAACTTTTTATTTACTCAGCTCTGATTAGTCTGGCTAACGGAATGGTTTTAGCACTTGTCATTCCAAATAGTCCCCCTTTTCAGAACTGAATTGGCTCATCATTGCTTAACTACGATGATCTATTTGGAACTATTTTGGTGACTTGACCGAAAGCAAATGTTTGTCTTATAATATTTGTTTCTCGTTTATTTTATTTTATTTTATAATTTTCAACGGCAAAACTGAGTTTTAGTCCATGAAATAAATATTTAAAATTAGTCTGTGTGATACGTGGTATGAGATAAGAGATCACGTGACACAGGAAAAGGCGCTAAGCAGATGCAATCAATCGTTAGGCAGGGGATTTCGTGAAAAAAGTGCCATCAAGCGATGTTAGTGAGTTGTAGGAAGAGAATAAAATGGAATGCTTTTTGCAAGAGCGAAATTTGCGCATTTAATGTTGATCAATTTAGTGGATGAGTGTAACATCTTTACTGATGGTAGTGGGGAGAGGGAATGAATAAATAAAAAAGGAAAAGGAAAAAGGCGAGAAAGAAAAGTGAAAAATCGAGGGATAGAAATTGACTGAATAAGATAGATATGGACAAGTCTCCAGGGTAGATAGAATGGAACAGAATGAGATAGATTTGAATAGAATGAGAGAGTGTTTGGTTGTGTTTTAATGCATATCAACCTTTGAGGATTATTAATGCCAAATTCTGTTTATACAGATACGTGGTGCATTCAATAAGTTTCCAGACCTTTTTCGTACAGGCATTTAAGATTGTCGTAGACTCTTGAAAAATCACTATGTTATTGCTATACATCTTATGAGATGACTGACTAATTTTATGATTTCAGATTCATATGAACAGCTACAGCAGCAATTGGAATACACCCTACTAAAGCCTGATTGTCACAGCTGATGAATTTCAAAAATGCAATCTGCACGCGAGGACACTTTAGAAGAACGATATGCAATAAAGTTATGTTTTAAACTTAGAAAAGATGCCACAGAAACGTATGGAATGCTTCAGTCTGCTTTTGGAGAATCTTGCATGAATCGAGCATCAGTTTTTGAGTGGCATAAGAGATTCAAGGAAGCCAGCGAGTCTGTGAGGGATGATGAGAGGTGTGGGAGGAGTAAGGAAGTCAATACACCAGAGTTGATTGGCCAAAGGGTTAGGGTTAGGGTTACTATGTTGAGGTTTTAAGGAAGTTCAGGAAGAGATTCCGTCGGAAGAGGCCAGCACTCTTCAAATTGGGTCGATGGCATTTCCGCTAGGACAATACACCTGTCCACAACTCCATCCTTGTCAAATACTATTTGACTAAGATGGGCATCAAGACAGTTCCTCAGCCTTCCTTTAGTCCAGATCTTGCTTCCTGTGACTTTTGGTTATTCCCTAAGCTCACAGGCTGTCGTTATGAGACAATTGAGGGGTTGAAAGAGGCTGTGACGAAGGTCATTGACACGCTCACACAAGAGGACTTCCATGGGGCCTTCCAGAAGTTGTTGTAACGATACACCAAGTACATTACTGCAGGAGGAGATTACTTCGAAGGGGACTAGATTTTGATGTGTGTACTATCAATAAAAGTGCCCATACGAAAAAAGTCTGGAACCTTATTTAACGATCCTCGTATATTATCAATTAGTCTATCAATTCATTCTTACCTATTTCCAAACACAATGCACGTTGGATTGAAGCTTATTTTGTTTTTGTTGGGTATTCATTCTCTTTCTCTGTTATCAAAAAAGATTTTACTCTTCTTAGTTGTACATTTGTCTTTGATACTGTCCTATTTATAAACAAAAACAGGAATAAATTTTCAAACCACTGTGCTACGTGGAACCACCCCATCTATAGACCATTGTGGAGAATCACTTTGATTAGTCAGACACAAGGCCTTAAAAATCAAGAACTTACTGATAAATGTACAACGCAAATAATCTGCAAATTTACGCATAAAAAGACTCCAAACTAGTTTCGAGGTCTATTTGAAAAATAACGGGACTAGGTGTGGGATGTGAGCTATGAGTGAAAGAAGGATAAGCTGATTGTATTATCAACAAACCTGGTATCTTGAGAGTATATAACTGTTACCTTCATCATCATCCAGTTGCACAACTAGCACGGATCTCCATGACCCTCTCCTGACACCCATCTTTCATCGCTCCCGGTGGATCCTCAAGGCTACATCCTGTATCAGCACAGAGCTGTTGTGTATAGGTTCTAGCTGGTCGTCCTGCCTTTGCACGTCTATGTGAAGGGGTCCACAGGAATATGTCGCTTATGAGTTCGTCCCTACTTCCTCAGCAGTGTCCCGCTGACTTGGATAGTTTTCGTGATGGGTGGTAGGTGGTCGTACAGCAGCTGCCTTGTGGAGTTTTGCCTCCAGAACTTGTTCCATATTGCCCGCATCATTCTTGTATAATTGCCGTCAAAATTTTTCTTCATACGTTTAGTTAGCGTCCATCCAGATAGCAGTATCGACACGACCGCTGTTTGGAAAAAAACTGCGTTTTATTTTATCGGTCAGGTTTGACTTCCATATGACCGATAGCCGATCGAATGCTGTCCATGCCTTTGCTTGTCGTGTTTTGATGTCTGTCTCGGTTGATGAGACACTGCTTCCTAAGTAGGGGAACTTGTCCACTAGTTTCGGAGAACTACCATTTAGTGTGGAGATATCGCCTCTTTGATTAAAGCACATCTACTCCGTCTTGTGTGCATTGACATGAAGGCCTATGCCAGCAGTTGCTCGTTCCAGACTATGTAGCTGAGATTCGGCTTGGGCGGGTGTATTTGACAGAAGTGCTATGTCATCGGGGTAGTCTGCGTCCGAAATTGTATGTGCGGGGTATCTTCTGCTTCTTTACTTTTTCCAGCTTGAAACCGTTATCTTTCATGTTATGAATAGACGTTCTAAGCACGTAGTCTAGACAGAAGTTTCTGAAACTTTTGTATTTTTCCTTTGCTTTGGTTTTTCCTCCTTTTTTTCAGGTCGTTCAGCTATGAACACTGAGCAACAAATAAACCTGAAAATTTTTGGTTCAATGAGGAAAACCTCCCCCACAAGCACTGGAAATGTCTCAGCAAATCTCTGTCGATAAGGACATGTCACGCACACGTGTTTTTGAGTGGCAGAAAAGGTTAAAAGAAAATCACAAGCAGGCGAAATATGACTCTAAGATGGGGAGGCCTTCAACAAGCAAGACTGAGGTCAATGTCGATTGTGTAAGGCAGGTTGTGGTCGGTGATTGTCGGTTGGCTTTTCGAATGATCACACACTGGATATGAAAAAGGACAGAGTGGAAAATTATTACCGAAGATTTAGGCATGTGTGAAAAGTAACTAGATTGGGTGTGCTGAGCATTTGGCAGTTCGTGTCCAGGATTATAATATACCGAGAGATCAGGGAAACACGTCCGTATTTGCATTTTTGTGTATGTGTTTCTTTTTTCTTTTTTTTTCTTCACATGTTCATATCGAATAGGAATATCTTTAAACAGATCTATTTGGCCCATACAGAGGACTCTAAAAGATTTTATTCTTTGGGTCAGAGTGGATCTGAAATTAATGGTAATGAAGGGCTACTTCAAACTCCCCTGATCTTTTCAACTGGAGTCTCACCATCAGATGCAGTTTATTGTTATACTCGGGTCACCCCTTTAAGAAACAACTGCACAAAAAATGTGAATATAAATGTATAATGAACACAAATCTTTATCTTCTAAACATAAAATAACACTAGAATTATAGAAAGACTTTAATACTGAGATTGGAAGGGATAAAAAGAAAAAGTGACAAACAGACAAAAAAAGATTAAAGAAATTAGGATTAACTTATGAGAGGTGATCTAAAAGAAACTTTCAAAATAATTAATGTAATTTCTAATTATGGAAGATATTTTTTCAATATTTCTCTATGAACTGGAAATTTACGGTCAGGACAATTTTTAAAAACTGTCTACTTACCAAGTGATTTTTTTTTCTTAATAAAGTAATATATTTTTGGAATGAATTGACTAACCAGATTAAAAACAGCAATCGTGAAAAAAGTTATCAGATTAAATTGTATGGTTTTAGAAATAATGGTAAGAAAAGAATTTAAGAGGTCATTTTTGGTGACTATCGGATGAATTACGAAGAATTTGATCTTTTTTTTTAAAGATATTGTATTAATAGTGGGCATAGATTCTTAGATTCTTTTATTTTTTTAAAGGTTGATCTTTTTTTTTTTTAAAGATATTGTATTAATAGTGGGCATAGATTCTTAGATTCTTTTATTTTTTTAAAGGTTGATCAGAGAAGATAGTTGTTTGTTTAGTTGGTTGTGTTTTATGGCATATCAACCCTTGTGGATTAGTTAATGTCAAATCCTATATATACATGTATATATGATTTGTCGTATAGAACCCAAAATTGAGAACATACTTAGGAAAAACCAAAATGGCTTTCGGAGAAATCGACCCACGACATCACTAATTTTGACTATCCGTCTAATTCTATAAGGTGTACGTGCAAAAAACCAAGAGGCAACAATATTATTTGTCGACTTCTTCAAGGCCTTTGACTCCATACACAGAGGGAAGATGGAACAAATACTACTCATCGACGGCCTACCCAAAGAAATCGTCTCAGCCATAATGATGCTATATCAAGTGAGACAGACATCAACTCGCAACTAGAAAAGGCATGGACGGTATTCGATAGGCTATCGGTCAGACCTGGCCGATAAAATAAAACACAGTTTTTTCCAAACAGCGGTCGTGTCGATGCTGCTATATGGATGCATTACATGGACGCTAACAAAACGTATGGAGAAAAAGCTTGACGGCGATTACACAAGAATGCTGCGAGCATATTGAACAAATACTGGAGGCAGCACCCCACAAAGCAGCAGCTGTACGGCCACTTCCCACCCATCACGAAAACTATCCATGTCAGACGAACAAGACACGTGGGACACAGCTGGAGAAGCGGTAACGAACTCATAAGTGAGATACTCATGTGGACCCCTTCACATGGACGAGCAAAGGCAGGACGACCAGCTAGAACCTATATACAACAGCTCTGCGCCAATACAGGATGTGGCCTTGGAAACCTGCAGGGAGCGATGGACGATGGAGGCGGGTGGTGAGAAATAGTCAGGGAGATCCGTGCTGGCAGCGCAACATCATGATGATGATGATGATGATGACGATATGTATGATTTGTAAGTAAATAGTGTGTCAGAGCGGACCTATGAGTAATGGCAAAGAAGAGATCCTACACATTTCCCAAGTCTCCAGAACTAGAGACTCTCCATCAGATGGTTTAGTGTCATATGCAGGACTCTCTTTGGGGGTGGGGGGTCTTTACCCTCAACAGAGATGCAGTCGGCGTATTCTGCAGTTCCTGTCGACGAGGCTGTAACTCAAGTAAGGTTCAAAATCTCTTATTAGAATGTCAATGTTGGAGTAGGACGAACCCTACTGCAGTTACGACTTAATAATTGAAACAATACTGCAAATGGAAAGTTATCCAACTATTCTCCTTCGAGCTCTTTTACTTTGGTATGGCAACCGGTCTCGGAGAAGGAAAACTCTGATTTCAACCAACTGTTAAACTCCGTTAAAAATTGACCTTATGTCATATCCCCCTTGTACGGACTGGTTAGTAAATATAAACATATTATTTCAAGTAAATATTATCGAACAATCAAATAGGCAGATTTATTGAAAATCGAACTAACGAAGCGCAGCTACTAAATTTAAGTCGGTAAACCGTACTTGAACTGATTAAAGTTGAAATCTGAAATCGATGATTGGAAGATGAGACATTTTTAGTATTTGCCAAAGTTCGATTGATATTTTCCCATTAGAATCATCTTTTAATTTACTATTAAATACTTTTCAATTTTTTCGGCTCGTTGTAGACATTTATCAAGTTTTGCCTAGTCTGGCACAAGGGCACAAGATACAACACCGAGTGAAGAACATTTACGTAATAGTCACATGACACTAATCATGTCATCTTGTATAGACAGTCGTATAGGATCAAATTTAGACTCTCTTTCTACTTAGACTGGTTGGTTAGGGTTAAGGTTAGGGGAAGATCATTTTTCCTTTTTTGGCAGAATTTTCTACCTGCTTCCTCCAATAAAACGGTATCATTGGTATTATAACAAACTGCATCCGACGATGTGGCTCAGATTCTGAAGTTTTAGGGAGTGTATAATGACCCCTTCGTTTCCAATACTCCCAGATCCAATTTGACCCTTTGGTTGTATGCACTGTTGGCGGAGCTTAGGATACAATGAATTTATCCTCTATTGTAGGTTAAGACCCCCCCCCCCACGACTACGAGGTGTGTGTGTGTGTGTGGGTTCCTACGTATGACTCTAAACAGCATCTAATGGTGGGACTTCAGATCTGGAGCTCTGGAGAGTGTGGCATACCTATTCACTGATTTCTCCCAAGTTCACTCTGACCCGGAGTGGTAGAACCTGTAAGGATCCCATCTATGAGTCAAATAGATCAGTTTTAAAATCATCAGAATTCGATTGGATCGCGTGCAAAAATTTTTTTTTAGATTCGTTGGTTGGATGTGTTTTATGCCATATCAACTGGTTTAGGTTATATAATGCCAAATTCTGTTTACACACACATATGCATGAACACACTTGTAAACAAATATTTTGTTGATAACATTATTTTTACACGAGCTAGAGTACATTTATTTGCACACAGTTAAATGGTTTCAAGTATTGCTATTTATAGTTTGCATACAGTTAAATGATTTTAAATATTATTATTTAACACTGATAATTCTATTTTGTATAAATCATTTCTTTGCACGTCCCTTAGAAGCGATTTCCTGACCTCGAGGTATAAAATGAACGTAGACAGCCGTTAGAATTAATTTAATCAATCAATCAGTCCCAAAAAGAGTAGTAAATACAGAAAAAGAACTCTGTTGATAAACATAACAAAGGCAAGGATACTCGTAAGACTGAATGAGTGTATAATAGTAAAACATCTCGTCTCCGAAACTGAGAGAGAGAAAGAAAGATTAGGGAACAGTGAAAACGAATCATTTCGAAGAATACAATAAATGTAGCCGTTATAGGAGCTAAAATTAAAAACCAAGAAAAGAGCACCCCACCCCACAAAAAAAAAAACTCAAAGAAGAAAATCAATGAAGCGAATATTAATATTTGAAAGGAGCACAAACGCTTTTTCTGTCATGATCAAATTAATGACGTAACTATTACAAATTCAATATGATACATTCATGTTGGACATATTTCTTGGCTTCTGTACGCTATAAATTGATTTTTACCCAAAAAGAAAGAAGAAAAAAGCATAAATAAATGTATGTACTTTTCTGGGTAATAAATATCCATCCCAACCTGACCCGTTTGTAGTAATTGGCTTCATGTGACAGAAATCGATCTCTGTACGAATTTTACCAGGCAGTACTTTTATGAAGAGGCAAAATCGAATTTTGAGAGGATCTTGCGTCTCTGTTTTCGCTCATAAAGTTACTGCGGGAAAATTAACAAGGCCACCCCACCCCCAAAAAAAAACAAAACGTATAGTGATAGAATTTACATATTTTAGATATTAAAACAAGAAGCTCTTAGAATGCTGACCGATGATTTCCAGATAAAAAATGATATATTGTTATCACTTATTAAGCTTGTCTTAATCTGGCACAAGGTCATAATCATAGGAAGTCTGCAGGGAATCGAATTAGCCTAGCTCACTAACCACTACACCACAGAAGACTCTCTCATATAAAATATTGTTGGTGTACTTTTTCGTGCTCATCTAAGAGGGGGGAAATGATCACAAACTCAAGCATCTCCCCACCCCCTATATATATATATATATATAAATATAATCTGACATAGTGTATGTATTTATGTATCACTTTTACTCTCTCTCTCTCTCTCTCTCTCTCTGTCTATATATACATAGCCCATACATAGTATATCTATTAATGTATCACTCTTACTTTCTCTCTCTCTCTCTCTCTCGATCTCTGTATATATATATATATATATATATATATATATATACGTGATGTATTCAATAAGTTTCCAGATTTTTTTGTACAGACTCTTGAAAATTCACTATGTTATTGCTATACATCTTATGAGATGACTGACTAATTTTTATGATTTCAGATTCATATATACAGCTACAGCAGCAATTGGAATACACCCTACTAAAGCCTGATTGTCCCAGCTGATGAATTTCAAAAATCCAATCTAGACGTGAAGACACTTTAGATGAACGATATGCAATAAAATTCTGTTTTAAACTTGGAAAAAATACCACAGAAACGTATAGAATTCTTCAGTCTGCTTTTGGAGAATCTTGCATGAATCGAGCATCAGTTTTTGAGTGGTGTAAGAGATTCAAGGAAGCCAGCGAGTCTGTGAGGGATGATGAGAGGTGTGGGAGGAGTAAGGAAGTCAATACACCAGAGTTGATTGGCCAAAGGGTTAGGGTTACTATGTTGGGTTTTTAAGGAAGTTCAAGAAGAGATTCCGTCGGAAGAGGCCAGCACTCTTCAAATTGGGTCAGAGGCATTTCCACTAGGACAATGCACCAGTCCTCAACTCCATCCTTGTCACTGACTATTTGACCAAGATGAGCATCAAGACAGTTCCTCAGCCTCCCTTTAGTCCAGACCTTGCTCCCTGTGACTTTTGGTAATTCCCTAAGATCACAGGCTGTCGTTATGAGACAATTGAGGGGATGAAAGAGGCTGTGACGAAGGTCATTGACGCGCTCACACAAAAGGACTTCCATGGGGCCTTCCAGAAGTTGTTGTAACGATACACCAAGTACATTACTGCAGGAGGAGATTACTTCGAAGGGGACTAGATTTTCATGTGGGTTACTATCAATAAAAGTGCCCATACGAAAAAAGCTGTTTTTCTTCTCATCAACAGACGCTACCCTTTTATACATAGGTAACCCTAGTTTCCTGACTGAACTATTTGATCCTGGACGCTGGTCGACCTGCAAAGACTGACTTAGGTCAGCTTTGTACGGATTTGGCATGGAGTCATAAGAACATTCTTGGAGCTATGGACAATAGGGACAGATGCAGAGATAGAGAGAGAGAGAGAGGAGAAACATCATACTATCAGCTCAACTTGATATATATCTATATCTATATCTATCTATCTATCTATCTATCTATCTATCTATATATATATATATATATATATATATATATATATATATATATATATATATATATCACATACATAGCATATCTATATCTGTATCTCGTATTCTTTTTCTCTCGCACAATATATATATATATATATATATATATATTGCAATAGTGTTAGTTGTCACTAATTCTCTTTGTGGGTTTGTGGCAAACCAAGTGTGATATAATTTGGGGAGTGCTCAATATCTGAGATACTATTTACCAACCCCTCCGCTCGGGCAGGATATGACACAAGGTCAATTTTTAAGCGGAGTTTAACAGGTTTGAAGTCAGAGTTTTCCTTCTCCTAGACAAGTTGCCTAACCAAGGCTGAAGAACCTATCTGAGATAGAGCTATATAATAAACGCCATAAGAACCAATCATATCAAAGCGAGAATAGATAAGACGCAATAAAACAGTAAATGTAGGCTATGCGGTGACAGAGACGAAATGATCAATCACATTATAAGCGAATGCAGCAAATTAGCACAGAAGGAATATAAGGCGAGGCACGACTGGGTCGGCAAGGTGATCCACTGGGAAATGTGCAGGAAATTTCAATTCGACCATACAAACAAATGGTATATGCATAACCCTGCACCTGTCCTAGAAAATGACTTTAATGAGTAAATAATAATAATTTGGCAGTTGGTGGACGAGGGGAGACCAAGCTACTATATTATTGAGAAAGGCCAGAATACTGAGAAGAGTCCTGGAGACTTGAGGAGACTTGCTGTCACTCAAACTCCAGTGAAAGACCATCAGCTAACACTGATGTGAAAAACTCTCATGAGTAAATAACAACAATAATAATAATAATAATAGTAATAATAAATAAATAAATATCAGATTTATATATTCAATGCCATGGAATTTTTTTTTGACAAACTTCCATGGGATTAAATATATCAATCTAATATATATATATATATATATATATATATATATATATATATATATATATATATATATCAACCAAGCTCTCCCCACGAGCCGGATGAAACACAAAGTCAATTTTTCATGCGGTGTTTTAACAGGTTTTCCTTCTCCGAGACTGGTTGCCATACCAAGTTTGAAGACCCAGTTTGCCCGACTATTTACATATAACCGAAGGAAGAATAGATTGATTCGTACCTTTCTCAAAGGGCATTAGTACGATGTGAAATGCAAACTGTCACGTTCATGATTTGAACTCTGGTCACCATGTTCATATCCATTACACCACAAGACCCTCCACACACACACACACACACACACACACACACACACACACACACACACACACACACACACAAGGTTAATTTGTTTGCATACAGTTAAATGTTTTCAAGTATTGCTATCTAATAATGATAGTTTATTTGTACACAGTTATATGGTTTCAAGTATTCCGAGGTAATATTGATAATATTTTGGCGTTTTCAGCGTGATTGGTGATGGATGACTGTCTATATATTGTACTGTTGAATGGGTCAGTGAGTGCGGCTAGCTAGGTTCCCTTAGAATATATAGAAATACATGACCGCTTCCTTCCTTTCCCCTATAAAGTTTTAAGGCTTCATGCATTCCTTAATGTAAATTTGAGGAAATAAACAGTTATTTGTTAGCTCACAGTTAAATGGTTTCAAGTATTGCTATATAACACTATTAATTTTATTCAACATTACTCATTCGTCTACACACAGTCAAATCCTTTCAGTTGTTGTTTTGTTACCCTAAGAATTTAACATTAGTCATTTGTTTGCACACAGTTAAATGAATAAACAGTTTTATTTGACCCATAGATCAAACCTTAACAGGTACTACCACTCCGGATTAGAGTAGACCTGGAAGTAATGGTTATGAAGAAGTATTTCATTTTCCCGAAGTCTCCCGGACTGGAAATTTACCATAAGATAGTTTATAGTCATAGCTAGGAGACTCATTGGGAGTTTCTTCTCCCTCTGCAGAAATGCAGTCGGAGTATTCTACCACCATAGCCAACTGAGCAGATAGCAGAAAATGCGATATTTTCATTTGATACAACCGAATAAATATCTATAACGCACTCTTTCACTTTATGACTAAATTTAGGGTTTCCGGTTGTATAGAATTTCACCACTGTGGAAATGACAAGATACCAGAGAACCCTTCTGTTTTAGTTAAGGTATACGATGGTGGTCTGTTCCAGTGGGCAGACGGCTAAGCTGGGCTCCATGAACGGATAACTTCCTTATAAGGAGCTGTACCCAAAAAACCAGGTCAGTATTTTTCTTATCTCTTTTCACCTTAGCATCAGTTACACTATTGGGGGTCAGCTGGGAATCAAACATGAGTACTTATATCAATAATATGTATATATATATATATATATATATATATATATATATATATATATATATATATATATATAAGTTGGTATTCTCACGTATGTTACATTTCTTATATATGATAAATTTCATACATATATGTGTGTGTGTGTTTGTGTGTGAAAATGTCTAAAAATGAAAAAAATGCTTAATCTTCAGTGGATGTTTTTATTCATTGAATCATTTGCCAACGTTAATCTTGCCTAGTTGGCTGGGGTTGAAGAATACACCAACTGCTTCTCTGCAGAGGGGTAAGACTTACCCAACGAGTGTCCTAGATATGACACAAAACAATCTGATGGTGAGGTTCCAGAAAGGCGGGAGCTTTGGGGAATGCGGAATACCCCTTCATTGCCATCGCTCCCCGGTCCACTCTAGCCCGGAGTGGTAGCACCAATAGGGTCTTATCTATGGATCAAATAGAACTAAACTGCGTACTTATGCTAAATAGAATTGTTTGAAATGGAACTGTTTTTGACATTGAAACTACTTACACAAAACTGAAATGTTTGAAAAGAAACTGTCTTGACATTTAACTATGTGTAAACAAAATTTATAATCATACTAAACTGGATTGGTTGATTTAGAACTGTTTGACTAAACTGAATAGCTTGAAATAGAAATGTTTTTGACAATTAGACTATGTACTCATGTTAAATTGAATTGTTTGAAATAAAACTGTTTATTCGTATAAAAATGGATTCGCCATTAAATAACCTACAAAGGGTGATATGCCATAAAACCCAACCAACCAACGTTAATCGTTCCTTTTCTTTCTTTTTAGACTTTCATCAGGGCGTATAAGTTGAATTGCAAATAATTCTATCGATAAAATTATCCTCTGAAGACGTTACTCTCTCTCTCTCTCTCTCTCTCTCTCTCACACACACACACACAAATATCTATATATCTACATCTCTCTCTCTCTCTCTCTCTCTCTCTATATATATATATATATATATATATATATATATATACGAGGGACATTAAATAAGTTACCAGACTTTTTTCGTATGGGCACTTTTATTGATGCTCGATTCATGCAAGATGCCCCAAAAGCAGTCTGAAGCATTCCATACGTTTCTGTGGCATCTTTTCCAAGTTTAAAACACAACTTTATTGCATATCGTTCTTCTAAAGTGTCTTCACGTCCAGATTGCATTTTTGAAATTCACCAGCTGTGACAATCAGGCTTTAGTAGGGTGTATTCCAATTGCTGCTGTAGCTGTTAATTTGAACCTAAAATAATAAAAATTAGTCAGTCATCTCATAAGATGTATAGTAATAACATAGTGAATTTTCAAGAGTCTACAACAATTTTAAATGCCTGTACGAAAGATGTCTGGAAACTTATTGAATACACCACGTATATCTATATCTATCTATCTATATATATATATATATAGATAGAGAGAAAGAGAGAGAGAGAGAGAGAGAGAGAGAGAGAGACGTGGAAAATGAATATGTTTTGATATATATTTTTTTCTAATATTTTACATCTCATATATTTTGAGGATAGAAAAATAAAGAAAAAATAATTTTGTAATAAAACAAAATTTTCGATATCAACCTGTCGTATTCATCAGTATTGATATTATGAAATTGTAAAGTAAAAAATATGAACCAAATATATATGGGGGTGTCATTTTATACAAGGAAAAAGAGGTATATATTAGGGTTTTTTCGTTTATGTCTGTCTATCTGCCGGTTACTTTCTCCCCTTCTCTCTTTATCTCTTTTCATATAGCATATCATTTATATATATATATATGTGTGTGTGTGTGTGTCGTATTTAAAAAATGTACAACATCTAACTCTATCTTAGAATATATATATATATATATATATATATATATACATTTTTTACAAACATTATTAATCAAATCTTTGCCTGTGCCGGTTTGCACAATTGATACTTGACACCTAACCATTCTACAAAAACTTCAACGATATTTTCTTTTTATCTATTGTATTTTGAAAAGTAAACATCTGTGATCGATTTTAAGCGACAATTCATCTACAATCTTTGATATTAGTCGCTCAATATCTGTGTCAGTGGAACAGATCCTCCTCTCCACACACAGAAAAAAGCACATACAAGCACGTGCAGAACTTAGACGTAGCCCGAGTCTTTGGGGAAAGCTGTTTTATTAAATTTCCTTTACAGAATATTTGGATAAACATCATCATCATCATCATGTGCCGCTAGCACGGATATCCCCGACCCTCTCTCGCCACTTTTCCCTATCGTTCATCGCCTCTGGCAGGTCTTCAGGGCTACATCCCGTATCCTCACATAGCTGCTGTATGTATGTTCGAGCTGGTCGCCCTACTTTTGCTCGGCCATGTGAGGGGGTCCATAGGAGTACATCACTTATGAGCTCGTCCTTGCTTCTCCAGCAGTGTCCTGCATATCTGGTTCGTCTAACTTTTTAAAGCAATTTTTACCACTGAACTATTGTCAAATCTCTAGAGCCTTTTGAAATTGTTTTACTTCCTCAACAGGGATTTCTTGACAACAATTCTGCCATATATGTCAGCTTCACAGAATCATCGCCTCTCAATTCAGTTGTGCAGTAATGTTTGAAGCTGTCAGCCTTCTGTCACACAAGCTGGTCATCCTGATGAAATTGTCTTCTGCTCTTTTTGTTGTTTTTGGTCTCCCAGCTCTGCTTTTGATCTTATTTTATCCCGTTTCTTGATGTCTCCAGACAATATAATCCACTATAGTTCTGGAAATTTTTATTTTTAGTTCTAAAGAAGGAAAACACCTTCAAATAAATTTTTAAAAAGATATCTGGTCAAAGTTACGGAGAAAGACTTTTATTTTGTAAGATGAATAAAACTATTATGGTACTTAACTAGTTTCATACAAATAACACTTTTAGGATAAGAAATACATTTTTTGAAGGGTGACCAAATACATTTAACTGCTAGTGTATATGTACACATATCGGTCCTAAATATGCACGGCAATCAATTTTTAAAATAAAAAGTAAATTTTCTTCTGAACCAAAAAGGGTTTTATTATTTCTGGTGATGCTTTGACTAACGGAATTTTGTTTAAATAAGTTTGTTGAATAACAGCAGACTATTTGGTAAAGAATTAACCTTTCATCCATTGCTCCTTTCCGTCTTCGTATATACAGTCGTAAGAATGTCCGTACCAAATCCCTCCGCGATTTTGCTGGATGTAACACGAGGCGAAAATTGAGCTACAAATGGGTTGAATTCAGATTTTTCTTTCTCCTAGACTGGCTGACTGGCGAAAGCTGAAAAATCCAATCTGTCCTACCATTAACCAATCACTGGGGTGGGGGAGAATAGAAGGCAAAGCACACTTCCCAAATTCGGTTTTTATTGGAAGGCTTTACGAAACACCAAACACCAAGTTTTTAAATTCTTAGATTTTCTTCCATTACCCAGAACAGTTTTCCTATCTACTTCTCCTAGATGTCAGAAATTGGCATGTGAACAATTAGATGAAAGTGATATTTAGTGATGAATCAAAAATATACACTTCCCAGGGCGATGATACTGGGACTTTTGTCTGGTACCGTTTAAATGAAACATAAAAAGATGATTGCCTGAAGAAAACAAGTATATTTTCCTCGTCATTCATTAAATGAATTTTGTTTAAGGAATAAGTGGTCAAACCAGAATCTTCAGCAATTAAAGAAAAATGTTTTGCCTCTCATCTGCAATTAGTTTATTTACTGGTTAATTAAAAATAAATCTATGCTGATTACATATTTTTTTCCGAGGTTAGTACAAGGTTAAAGAGTTAAGGTTGTTCTACAATATACTAAAAACAGAACTAAAAAGAAAGTATCTCATGCCTTTCCGATGAGAATCAACTCTGACTGCTTCATTCAGAATTTGAACTTGCTTCACTGAATTTATTTTCTTCCGACGATAACCTTAACTCCACCTATGATATGACAGGTTGCCATAAATAGCAAACATTAAAATACATTTTATTAGTCCCCAAAACGTTTAGACATTGTCTGAGTTCTTTAATATTTGACAGCTTATAAGATGTCCCTCATTTAGGGCGGGCATAAGAAAAAATGGGTTTAAACTAGGAATGTCAGCTAAATGGTTTGTGCCTGACATTCGCAGCCCTCATCCCTATCAGGTCATTTCTAAAGTTTCCTATGTTTTCAAATATGTGCCATAACAAACTTATTAAGGTTTTTAAATGTGAAATATAAGCATTCAATAAATCCGTATATTTCACATTTAAAAGCCTTAATAGGGTTGTTATAGTACATTACAAGGTAAGCATTTTCTTCTCGACTGGTGTTCCCTAGGAAGCAGCGTCTCATCAATCGAAAAAGACACCGACACGCGGTTAACGAAGGCATGGACAGCTGTCAATAGGCTATCGATCATATGGAAATCAGACCTAACCGATAAAATGAAACGCAGTTTCTTCCAGGCAGCGGTCACATCGATACTGCTATATGGGTGCACTACATGGTCTCTAACAAAACGGCTGGAGAAGAAGCTAGACGGCAATTACACAAGAATGCTGCGAGCAATCTTGAACAAGTCCTGGCGGCAACACCCCACAAGACACCAACTATACGGCCATCTGCCTCCTATCGCGAAAACTATCCAAGTTAGACGAAACCAGTCACGCAGGACACTGTTGGAGAAGCAGGGACGAGCTCATAAGTGATGTCCTCCTATGGACCCCCACATATGGCCGGGCAAAAGCAGGACGTCCAGCACGAACATACATTCAGCAGCTATGTGAGGATACAGGATGTAGCCCTGAAGACCTGCCAGAGGCGATGAACGATAGGGAAAAGTGGCAAGAGAGGGTCAGGGATATCCGTGCTAGTGGTACGACATGATGATGATGATGATGACAGCTGGACTACACAGTCACTATAGAAAAAAGTTGCCGTTGTTGACTTAAAAGCAATCGTCACTTTATTCGAACTTAACTACGATCTGGCAGTCTAGTACGTTAGCCACTTCAACACAGGCACTCCTCACTTGCATTCGCGGAGAAAATTACAGTTTAATTTAATGGCCTCTGCAGTACTAGAACTGCACTAGCCAGTGTTTTAAAGCTGACCTTTGACCTTATAAGACGCAGGGGGATTTTCGTGTACCTTTCTTGAAAAAAAAAGAGCGTTTTATAAGCCGTTAAACACGATTCTTATTTTACAAGAAAATCAATAACTAACGGAACATTGAACCGTTTATTTGATAGTCACGATGTTAGAGAGCCTGTGCCACTTGGCTACAGAAAAGGTGTCATAAATAAGACTCACCCCCGCACAGCGAACGTTTTGACCATTTCCTGGTTTAGTGTAAACATTGCACTCCTCGTTGAATACGTTCGTGTTGTATTTTTAGCCAATGTTTAAAAAGAAATCGGCAAACAATAAACAATTGAGAAAGAAGATATATTCAAAAATGCGTGCTATCTCAAACATTCATATCTTTCTTCATCATTCTATATATATATACATACATATATATATATATATATATATATATATATATATATATATATATATATATATATATATGTATTGTAAAAAGTAAGTGACAAAAAAAACAAGAAAAGAAAAGCCGAATGAGTTACAGAACAATGAATTATTAAAAAAAAAAAAAGTGGTTAGAATTTGCATTGAGTAGTGTTTTAGAACTAAATAAAATAGCGGAAGTCTCTTACCGAGCTTTCACCGGAAGAATCTTCGGGAAGACTTCATTATATATATATATATATATATATATGTGTGTGTGTGTGTGTGTGTGTGTGTGTGTGTGTGTGTGTGTGCATATACGATGGGTAAACTTTTAAACTTTTATTTACATTAGCAAAAATAAAAATAACTTCTCAATATATCAGATCTTGAAATAGTATGGATTAAATTTATTCAAAGAAATCGCCATTGGCTTCAACCACAGCCTCGAGGCGACTTCAAAATTTTCTGCCAGCCTTTCTGACGGTCCCCTTGTTTAAATAGTTAAAATCTACAGTTATCTTTGCCTTAAGTTCATTTTTGGTGTTGTACGGAGTTTTCTTGGTCTCTTGATCAACAGCACTCCACACATAATCATCAAGGGGATTGCTCTCTGGGGAGTTAGTCGGGCGGGTATTTGGAGCGATTTAGTCTCAGAACTTTTCTCACAGCCAACACTAGATTCTCTTCCTAGTGGTGTATTGCGAAGTGTGCAGTTGCTAAACGTTGGGTCTTCCAGCAGCCCCTCCCTCTTGATCTAGACTAGCACTACCTCCTCCAGGTACTTGATGTAAGCCTCCGTATTGAGTGTGAAATCATGAGGAAAGATGAATGAAGGCATAATATCACCATCGCAGGTGACCCCCACCCCCATCAAACACAATGATATGGGCTGGGCGTTTGGTTTTGATCGATATAAATATGAATCTGTCCTTAGATTGACACCCGAACACTCTGAAATCTTCCTTATGAATGCCATGCAGTACGACATGCCGTTTGCAAAATTTCTGGAGGTGTGAATTGTGTCTTAGTGTTGCTTTCTTCACAGGTGTCCAAGTGACTCTAGTTTGATGCACAGTAGACAAAACCTGAAAGAAATAAAATGCATGCGCCAAATCAATAATCTAAATTGGTGAAAATTTAACTATTGCACACACGCACACACACACACACACACATTATATATATATATATATATATTGTCATCTGTAAATAAGTACAATCCTTACATTCTTACCAATAAAATCTTAATTTTCTTCAATAATCTACGGTCCCTATGGTGTTATGGCTAAAATGTTGGACTGCGACCTTGAAGAAAGTGAGTTCGAAATCTAGTCGAACTCGCTTACCACGATGTCACTGTCCTGTACATTAAAGACTTAACCACTATGCCACGAGGACTCCCATGTAGCCACGCTTACACACACCATCTTTATTTTAATATAGCGTCATTCAGGTTCTCCTGATATATGGAATTTGGATAATGATTTTAAAAAGCAAGTTATCATGAATAACTGTCATGTGTTATTCATTGATATCTTTATTGTTTTATTTTCATATACAATTCATAGGCTGACCAAGATACTCACATGGAATATGACTAAATGAGATTTATTTTAAAACCTACTCACCCTTGCAGCAGAGGCGATCAAGGTGTAATAGTTATCGTGGTTAGAAATGAACAAAACGACACAAATGAACGCAACGAATTCAATAGCAAGACAAGACTGTTTGCATTTCAGAGAGCGCTAATAACCTTACAGTGTGTATGCATCCAACAATTCTCCCTCCAGCTATGGGTGAATAGTAGGACAGACTGACTCCTTAACTTTAATATAGCAACTAGTCTAGGAGAAGGACAACTCTGAATTAAAACCTGTTAAGCTCTGCATAAAATTGACTATGAGTTATATTCTGCAGCTGAGGGGTTGGATGAATACATGGTTCCCCATTGATGTTTGGATTCCGTTGGTCAAAAAGTCATCAACAGCGGATACCAAAGCTGAAGAACCCAATCTGCCCTACTATTGTTCCATCGTGATTGAGGAGGAGAGAATAGACGCATTTTTACATTTCCCAATGGCTTTTGCATGATATGAAACGCAATTAGCCTCATTCAGGATTTGAACCCGCTTTGCCGATTCTATTTCTTACGACGATAGCCATGCTGTTAAGAGCAACTCCCAAGTTTTTATGGGAAAGCGTTGCTAACTTCCAACCACCTGGTTTTAAATTCAGAGATTTTTTTCTCCTAGAACAGTTTGTCTCTCTACTTCCACTAGATATCAGAAATTGGCGTATGGATAATTAGATGAACCTGATATTCAGAGATGAATAAAGAATATGCATTCGCCATGGCGATGATACTGAGACTTTTGCCTAATGTCTTCCTAATGAAACTTATAAAGAAACAAGTAAATTTCCCTTGTATATATATATATATATATATATATATATATATATATATATATATATATATATATATATATATAAACAGGTTTGGTTGAATAAATACTGCAGATTGTTTCTTTTTTAAAATCTTCAAGTGAAGACGTTCAAGTTTTTTTTACTAGTCTTCTTACTTCTGGGTCAAGTTGATAAGAAAGAAGCCTATATAAGCCTCAACACTTGGACCATTTGGGGCTAATATAGGGTTCATTCTTTACCAACTTGACCCAGAAGTAAGAAGACTAGCGAGAAGATTTAAACGTCTTCACTTGAAGATTTTAAAAAAGAAACAATCCGCGGTATTCAACCGAACCTGTTTAGATAATGATTTGCTGCCTAAGTATGATATATATATATATATATATATATATATATATATATATATATATATATATATATAAGCAATTGCCTTGTATACAGCTTTTATAAGAAAACCGTTACAAAAATGACTTCTACGATGAAAAGTTTATAAATTATTTGTAATGATTATAATAAAGACAAAAATATAAACATCCACATATACATATATATTAACAGGCTTCACTTTAATACAGTATAACACCAGTTATAATTGGGTATTATTTGTCTTCAAAAGGATATTCTTTGTAGCTAATGGTTTCAATAGTTCCAAAATTGGCCTTTTACTCGGATGGCTTTGGCAATAAATAACCCACGAAGGTTGATATGGCATTAAACAAAGAAATCAAACCAAATATATCTATCTGCCTATCTATGGGTTGAATAGTACCACTTTTGTCCTTCTACAAAGATGACTTTGATATAAAGTAACCCACGAAGGTTGATATGCCATTAAACAAAGGAAATAAACTAAAGTTGGTTTGGAAAAACCTAATACGGACATCAATCAGCAGCGTTCATTTTCATGATTGCAAATTAAAACAATATTTTGAAAAAAAAGTCTAATTGAAGAGCAGTTACTACGGCTACTATATATATATATATATATATATAGGATGACTGCCTCATTTGGACTGATGATACCCGTCGTTTCTGCTTAAATTGCAACTCAAACATCTTTTTTAATAACTAATTTAACTTGTGAAAAATATACAAGATACATTAGATGATAAGGTTATAAGACATCTGTAAGTCCTTAGACATTCGCTGGTAAAACATGCCATTCTCTGCGTCGATATAGCAACAACCCAGTGACAAGCAGAGCAAGATAACTAGTGACTGCAGGGTTTTTTTTCAGGGTACCTTCTCTTTGACCTTTCCCGTCAAATGATACCAACAAGTCAGAAGTATTTTATTACGGGAGCTTCCTCCAGTTTTCATTTTGGAGTTAAGTTTTCTCAAAAGGGTTGTCTTCCCCAAGACTTCGACATTAGACTGTAGCCTCTTAAACCCCACTAATATATATATATATATATATATGTGTGTGTGTGTGTGTGTGTGAGTGCGTGTGCCTGAAAAATTAAAATATTGAGAGGATGAAATTATTCATAATCGATAGAAATAATATGATATAATATAATTCTGTATATTTAATTTTTTCATATTTTCATATTTCCATACGTTGGACTTGTTTCATTCTCTCCCTTCCTTACTTTCCCCTCTCTCTCCCCTATATATAAATATATATATCATCAAGAAATAAATGTGAGGGATTCCACAGATTTTTGTCTTATTTTTCAACCCTATGCCCAGCATGTAAGTTGACGTGCGTGGTGCAACGGTTACTGTCGTAGGAAATAAACATAGCGAGCCAAGTTCGAAGCTTGGAGAGGCTGTTAACGTTTCTATTCACGGTAATGACCTCATGAAAGCCTTGGATTCGTCTATTCTTGCTCATCTTGAGGGAAATACTGGGGTGTTCTAGGCTCTTTAGCCTTGGAAAGGCGACTAATTTAGGAGAAGAAAAACTCTGAATTCAAAGCCAGCTTTGACCCCGTTTACAGAGGGAACTCGTTTCGCGTTCCTGTACCAGGCTCAGAGGTTGGGTTGGCTAAATACGAAAGGAGGCTGAAAAGTTCATCAGCTGAAGAGGACTATTTAAAAAAAAAATAACCTTATTTTGTCACATTAAGGGAGGATATCTTGTTTAGTCTATGAACTTTTCAGCCGACTTTCGTACATGCTTGAAAGCTTGTTCAAAGTGGTTGGAAATTATTGGATGATTGAATAATGAGGCTAAGAATAATTTATTACATCTATATTTTTCTCCATAAGTAAAAGATAATATTCGTAATTTGTTTCCTCTTCAAACAAGAGCCGGACAACTTGCATTTTATGATGGCCAGTGAGCAACATTATCCCCTATAAATATTCAGACTTCACAAACAAGTATTCCGGGAATTTAATATTTCTCGTGAAACATGGTATATATATGTATATATATATATATATATATATAAATACATATAATTACCAAACCTTCCGCACGACCAGGGAGTGACATTTGGTCAATTTTACGTGGAGTTTAACAGATTTGAATTCAGGGTTTTACTTCTAGATTGGTTACCATACCAAAGTTAAAGAGCCCAGTTTACTCCGCTATTTGCCGATTGTTTGAAGGAGAACAGTTGGATTCATGCCTTTCCCAAGGGCATTAACGTGATGGGAAATGAAAACATCCCCGTCCAGGATTTGAACTCGGTTTAACTTGTCCATTAATGCTGCTAACCGTTACACCGAGAGCGTATCCTGAATATACATCTACGCACGCTACTCACGGGCAACGATGGTATTGTTTGTTGAGACTATTTATAAACGTAAGTCAGCAAGAAGAGAGTTTAAACCTCGTACAAATAAGACCTTGGTAGTAGATACATGGCAAGCCACCTTTCATCCTACCGCCTCTCGTTTAGCAAAAGTGTGAGTTTTAACAGCGTTTGGAGGATAACCAAAAAGCACGTGCTCGTCACTCTTCCGAGCAACCACCCACACAGAGGGAAGTAATGACTCAAAAGCTGACGTAATGGCTGGGTTGAAGGACGAAAATAGAAATGAATGAAGAAATAGGGAGATATTTTCTTGGTTAAGACGGCATCGTTGTCAGAGGAATTAATATAATAATCTGTCACGTACCTATTTGCAGTGGGCAGTCCTTGCAGCGTAATGGTTAAAGTGCTGGACAATGATATTGTAGTAAGCGAGTTCGAACTCCAGTTGTGCTTTAAGGTTAATTTCGGCACGACTACCTTTAGAAAAGGCATGAACCCCGCCATTTGATGTACTCTCAAATAAAGCATCCAATCAAATTTTGCAGAAGATGGCCAATTCTTGATGCTCTTAAAAAGTGAAAAAAAAAGAAATATTTTTATATCGGGAGATTTAAGTGGCAAATGCATATAAAACACGAATACAAATATCTGAGTGATTGTGGCCAAAAACAAAAAAACAAACAAACATGCTAGTTTGTTTTCTTTGTTAAAAGGCATATTAACCTTCGTCGGTTATTCAATGTCCAAGCCATCCTTGCAGAAGAACAGTAGAGGAACTGTTTAATCCATTGCTGGGGAAGGGAAAGGAGGATAAGGAAGTTAATACCTTCCTCCGTTTGTCTGGAACTGGACATAATAGCGTGATAGGAGTTCGAACTCGCTTACTGCCATGTCGCAGTTCAGCAAGTTAACCATTACATCACGGTGTACTCTTCACTCTTATAATCAGCATGTGTATGTGTATGTTCAGGCGTGCGTGCAAGTGCGTGTATGTATGTGTGTTTGAGTTACTGAAGTCAGTGTCTGCTCATAAGATCAAGCCGTATAGTTTTACTATTTATTGGCGTGAAGAGGGTTAATGTAGTGAACTGTCACGTTCCATCTAGTATATTAGTATGCATATGTATATATGGGTGTAGACGAGTGTGCGTGTATGTGTGTATGTGCTTTAGGGACTTGAACTAACTGTAGTGGAAGACCAATCAAACCATAGAATTTTACTCTCTATTATGTTGTTGAGCCGTCACGCGTCATTTGTATATAATTGTGAGCGCTCATGTGTATGTATATGTTTGCGTGTGTGTGTGTGTGTGCATGTGTGTGTATGTTTCAGAAAATCAAATCCAACCATATAGTCTTATTCTTTATTTTGCCTGTCATCATTGTGAAAGGGATGAATGTAGCCATCTTCTACGCACCCTGTCATGGGGTCATCCAGTCAAAGGTTTTTATGGATCACTTCGAGAAGCCCTGTGGTTGGTGTACGATATCTGACAACTAGTTTACATAATCCAGTGGTTTTTGTTCTCTTGTTATAAAGGGATTTATAAATACAAACTAGTAAATTCACCACCCACTGTGGAGTCTCTGCCTTTAATCACACTTCCAAAATTTCATTCATCCACCCAGGTGTCTATATGGATCATCTCTGGTTTTCGTGCATATAGTGACAAGATCCTCTAATTGACGCCTTTTGGCTAACCACAGGCATCAAGCAATGCCAAGATTTTTTACTTCTCAGTGCAGAAAGAAAGAGAATGCCAGTTGTCAGTCTTTTTTATTCATTTAGAAAATCTTTGTTCATAAATCTGAGTTTGACTCTAAGTTCTGAAGATTCATTGTAATTATATTGATAGAATTGAAAAGGAAATCAGAGTGACACTTTTACACTTCCTGAATTGGAAAGAAATGTTTAAATAAAACAGAAAATAAAAATCAAAAATGTAAATTGTAAAAACGAGACATGTCGGCTGGATAGACTTCACTAAAATCTCATTTTAAAAAAATTTCCTCTTAGCGTATATTCACAAAAAAAAAGCCAAGGTGGCTAGAATGGATATATAATATTGATTTTCATGCGTCTAAAACCCAGATATTCTCATTTTTTCTATAACATAACCTTTATATATATATATATATATATATATATATATATATATATATATATATATATATCACCAGAATAATTAGTAAACAATTAGACATTAAACTAGGACCGATCACACAAGAAGAACTCGACTCTGTTCTCAGAAAAATTAAAAATAGGAAAGCTGCAGGGCGGGAGGAGATTCCCCCAGAAGTATGGAAGACCAGACAATTCGACGACATACTGCTCCGACATCGTAACGCAGTATATAATCAAAATCCGATTGATAGATGGATGAAGGGATGCATCCTCCCCTTCCCTAAAAAAAGGGTGACCTCGGATTAGCCAAAAACTACCGAGGCATAACACTTACATCCAAAGCAGCCAAAATTTACAATGCCCTACAACGAAACCGCATAGAACCCAAAATCGACAACATACTTAGGAAAAACCAAAACGGCTTCCGAAGAAATAGATCCACGACCTCACAAATATTAACCATCCGTAGAATCCTTGAAGGTGTACGGGTAAAAAACCTACAAGCGACATTAATATTTGTCGACTTTACCAAGGCCTTCGATTCCATTCACAGAGGAAAGATGGAACAAATCCTACTAGCGTACGGCATACCTAAAGAAACCGTAGCAGCAATAATGATTCTCTATAGAAACACCGAAGTAAAAGTACGATCACCAGATGGAGACACAGAATACTTCGACACTGTAGCAGGAGTACTACAAGGGGACACGCTGGCTCCATACCTCTTTATCATTTGTCTAGACTACGTACTTAGAACATCGATTGAAAAAATCAGAGAGAACGGCTTCGAGCTGACAAAGAAAAGAAGCAGAAGGTACCCCACAAAACAATTACCGACGCCGACTACGCCGATGACATAGCGATACTGACAAATACACCCGACAAAGCCGAAACACTGCTGCATAGTTTGGAACGAGCAGCCGCAGGCATAGGCCTCTATGTCAATGCACACAAAACGGAATATATGTGCTATAATCAAACGGGGGACATCTCCACTCTAGACGGAACCCCTCTTAAACTAGTAGACAAATTCACTTACCTAGGAAGCAGTGTCGCATCAACCGAAAAGGACATCGACACGAGGTTAACGAAAGCATGGACAGCTATCAATAGGCTATCGATTATATGGAAATCAGACTTAACCGATAAAATGAAACGCAGTTTCTTCCAGGCAGCGGTCACATCGATACTGCTATATGGATGCACTACATGGACGCTAACAAAACGGCTGGAGAAGAAGCTAGACGGCAATTACACAAGAATGCTGCGTGCAATCTTGAACAAGTCCTGGCGGCAACACCCCACAAGACGCCAAAATTACACAACCCCTGATGTTGGCATATGAAGGGTTAGAAATGGCTCAGGACAATTTTTGGAAATTCATCAACCAATTCCGACCTGAAACCAAGGCCCTTATCAGAAATTTCATGATACATGCTTAAATGAACGACTGCTGCTTAATCACACACACACACACACACACACACACACACACACATATATATATATATATATATACGAGGGTTGTTTAAAAAGTTCTAAGCTTCATTCTGATTTTAGATTTACTGTACACCTTTGTATGGATATCACCGGAACAGAATTAAGGCAGGATCTTAATTAGCATTTTATTTTTGTTTTTTAAGATTTGATAGTGTGTTACCACAAAAGATGTTTAGCCATAACTTTTCTTTATAGGTGAAGCAAAGAACTTTTGAATGAGCCTCATATATATATATATATATATATATATAATCCGAGGAGAAAATCCAAGGTGTAGGTGTATCCAATTGGAGTGCTCAATGCTAACGGCTATCGACGTATAATTAGTTCAGGATTAAGAATACATCAAAACTCAACGTGCAGAGCCAAATTTATTTTTTCAAAAAAAAAAAAAAAAAAAAAATTCTTATATATATATATATATATATATAAGGCTCATTCAATAAACAAAGTGAAATATTGCCAAAGGAATCATCAGCAGAAAGTTCTATTTTCAGTTGCATCTTTTTCAAGGAAATCAATTGTGATTGTTCCTTTCATGTCCCTGAAAAATGTCAGCATGTCCTATTTTACTGATCGCTTCGCCTGGGATTTTTTTTTAACGGAAAGTCAGTGTTTCGTCCATTTGTAAAAATTTTTGATAAAAACATGTTTCTACGTACACATCAGACATTCTTCTATAAAATTTACATGGTTTGTTCGGCTTAGCCTCCCAAAAATTTGATGTCAAACGCGTCTATTCAAGACTGGAGCACTCTGCTTAGTTTACTGCCTGTTTAAATTGCCTGAAAACAAATATTTTTGCGTGATGAAAATAATTTTTATTATAAAGCAATTCCAAACAATACATTAAAAATGTGTTTTGCGTATTTAAAAAAAATCCCTTATTTATTGATTGACCCTCGTATATATATATATATATATATATGTATGTTCACTTTTTTACTTCTTTGAATGATCTTACAAAATAAACGGATCTTCTTGATATATATATATATATATATGTAAAGTTGGCGACTGTAGTCAAGAGTGACCCCAAGGCTCCCTTTTCAATAGCTACTACACAGAAGCGTAGGGGAGGGCGCTATTCCATTCCTTGGATTGGTCCATTTTACCCTTGATCCTTACCTTATAGTGCTGATTGCTAAGCTAGGTGGCATCAAGTACCATTTTTTGAGTCTTTGGTATTACTCAACCTGGGATTGAACCCCCGTCTCCTGGACCATTGGTGACATATATATATATATATATATGGGGAAGATGCATTTATATTGTAAGAGGATTAAAAAATCTAAAAAATAATGTAAATACACCCAGCATTCTTGAGGGTAAAGTTTTGGTTTCTTTGTTTAATGGCATATCAACCCTCATGGTTTATTTAATAGCAAAATCATCCCTGTAGAAGAAAAGTAATGATACTATTTAACCAATAGCTGGGGGAATAAAGGGTTTCATGCCTTTCCCATGAGTATAAGTCTGAAAGTGAACGTAATGGCGTGACTGAATTCGAACTCACTTACCCCCATGTCACTGTTCAGCACGTTAGCCACTACACTACGGGGACACCCTCGCCCGAGGCTGTAGGGTCGCAGTCACATGTTTATGATAGCGTCGCAATTTTGAAGCAAGTAGGTTTTTATGCAGAGAAGTTGCTAACTCCTTTCCTCTTGGTGTGGAATTAAGAGTTTTTCCTTCTTTTAGACTGGTTGCCTTACCAAATCTCCGGAGCCTACACTGCCCTACTATTTTTTTCCGAGATGAGAAGAGTTGGATTCCTAACTTTCCCAAGGGCGTTATCGCGAAAGGGAATCGCAAATTAGTGCGCCATGTCCATTTCTTAAAACACTAATCGTTATGCTACGAGCCTCTGGCTTATTTGAGAACATTAAGGTCTCTGTCTCTTTCTATCTCTCGCTCTCTTTATCTTTATCTTTGTATATATATATATATATATATATAATTTCTGGCGGGATAAGAAGCTTCATATATTTCCCCAAAAGTATTCATCCGAAAGTGAACGTAATAGCGCAAGTAGCGTTCGAACTCGTTCATTTCTAGGCTGCCGTCAAGCACTTTATCAATTACGCCACGGGGTCCACCCAAAAGCCGTAGAGTCTGGTAATAAATAAGATATAACTATGTCCGTGTTGGCTGTATCATGTTCCAACAGAAATGATAAAAGTGTTTAAAAAAATATTGGCAGGGATGTACGTGTACATGAGCGATACTTTCTGTTTTTCTCTTTCCCCTCTCTCTCACTCTCTCTCTCACTTACTCTCACTAATTCACTCTCACTCTCTCTCTCTCACTTACTCTTTCTCTCACCCATTCTTTCTCTCTCTCTTTTTCACTTTCTCTAAATTTTTTCACTGTCTTTCACTCTCTCTCTCACTTACTCTCTCTCATTCACTCTCTCTATCTCTCTCGTTCTTTCTCTCTCTCTCTTTCTTTCTCTCTCTCTCTTTCAGTTTTTCTCACTGTCTTTCATTTTTTCTCTTTCTCTCTCTAGCTCATTCTTTTTGCTCTCTCTTACTTTCTCTTTCTGTCCCTCACCCTCTCTCACAGTCTTTTTCTGTCATTCTCATCACTCATACTTTCTCTCCATATCACTCTCTTTCACATTTTCTTTCTTTTTCACTCTCTCACACTCTCTTTTTCTGTCACCTACTTTCTCTTTTTCTCTCACTTTTCCTTTCTCTCCTTTACTTTCTATCACCTCAATTTCTCACTTCCTTTTTCTGTCACTCTCTGTCACTCACTCTTTCTTTTTCTCTCTCACTCCTACTCTCACTCACTTTCTCTCTTTTTCTCTTTCCCACTCTCTCTGGAGAAATGTCGATTTGAGTGTAGATGAATGCAAGGAGAGAAGCTTTGTATTCTAACGATGAACAAGGTCATCGGATAATCTAATTTTATATATATATATATATTAGTTTAAATATGAATGCTTAAACATGTAGTCTTACAATGTTATATAGGTGTGTGTGTGTGTGTGTGTGTATGTGTATGTGTGTGTGTGTATTTAGAATCAATTTGCAGGCGTGTGATTATGTATAAACGAATGAGTCTGGGAACACACACACACACACACACACACACACACACACACACACACACACACACATATATATATATATATATTGAAAGTTGATCAGAGGCTGCAAACATATGTTTCTGCAATCATATTATACTTGTTGTCTCCTTACATAAAACGGGTCTTTTGCAATTCCGTTTAAACATCTGTTTGATAATAAAGATGTATATAAATTATTTACTGTATGCTTTGCAGACAGAGATACAATTACTTCCCGAGAGATAAATATGTCAAGATCAAATAGATGCTAGATAGACCGCTGATCTTTAACTCTTTCTTTACTTTTCCCTCCCGGTCTCTCTCTTAGATAGATAGATAGATAGATAGATTAATAATCTCGATATAAATGCATTTTGGGAAATTTGTAGCTCAGAATAGATGAAGAAAACCTTTTTTTAAAGTGCACATTGCCTCA
Organism: Sepioteuthis lessoniana; assembly: GCA_963585895.1. Lineage (NCBI taxonomy): Eukaryota > Metazoa > Mollusca > Cephalopoda > Myopsida > Loliginidae > Sepioteuthis > Sepioteuthis lessoniana. The sequence continues at coordinate 88,969,258 of OY757930.1, read as the reverse complement.
ATAAGATTGATTTTTAAGGCACGTCATCTTGTCTAGGATAATTTTATGCCTAGCTGTTAGTAAATTTCGTATATTGTTCATATATATTTTTTGACAAGTTGTTTCTTTCGAGTGTTCTTACACATGATATCAAGTATTCCGATCTAATTCAAATTACAGTTTCAAATAATTATTTCTATTTAATATTAATCATTTGTTTGAACACAGTTACGTGGTGTCAAGTAAATAATAATAATAAACCTTAGTAAATAATCATAGCTTCAAGAAATTAATTTTAATAGAAATAATTTATGGCATCTAGTATTCCTATTTGATACCAATTATTTGATCTATAGATAGGACCCTAACTTTTACAACCACTTTGGATTCGATTGGGCCTACGAGTAATGGCAACGAGGGGGTATTCCACACAGCCTATATCCCCAGAATTGAAGCCTCCCCATCAGATATAGTTTAATGTCATGCCAAGGACACTTTTTTTTGGTGGGGTCTTACTTCTCTGCAGGAAATTCGGTCAGCGTATTTTAAGGCTCACAGACAGGGTTTGGTATAGGCAAAAACGATTTAAAATGTTAGACTTGAAAGGAGTCAATAATATCACATACTCTCCATTGAAAAAAAAAAAAAAAAATCAACAGACCGTCATTTGGCTATAATAAGTTTATTTCAGCTGGCCATTCCATATGAAAAACCAACTCCTTCAGATAGACATCACACAATTGAGAGAAGAAAATTACAAAAATATTCTTTCAATGGATTCTTACTCGTTAAAAAAATGAATAAATAAAGAAAGAAATCGGAGGTGGGGACAAAAGAAAGTGGGCGGCTAAAAGTTGGTATCAAAACCGGATGTAATGTCAATGTCTGGTGTCATCTATCCCTATGTATATAAAAAAAAAGTTTTTTTAACACGCACGACATTCAGTAAATCTTTTCTATAAATTAACCTATCTTATTTTAAGAAAAGTCTCAATTTATTTATTTATTAAAGAAAACGTGGTGATAAATACTATTACTAATAATATACTTATCTTTAGTTATTTTTTAGGGTTTTATCTGTTTCAATTTAAGAGTGAAATTAAGTTCTTTTAATTTCTTGATATTTTTAGATATTTTTAAAATACTGAATTACCGTTAAAATCATTTATATCATTATAATGATTAACCGTTAATAATTTTATCGCTAATAATAAAAGGTAACTATTAATACAATTATTGCTAATTTATTATTATTATTATTATTATTACATTACCAACAATATCAATAGTAATACTGATACTATGGATTTTATCCTACTAGTGTTATCAGTGTGAATTTTTCCATTATAAACCTTTTTATTATAAGTTTAAATCTATTTTATGACGGCATTTAAAAATTAGTTCATTATGCTGACAGTAGATTTATAGCTATAGTTGGCCAACCATAGTTGAGGGTGACCCGAAGGCCCTCTTTTCAACAACTACTACACCTTGGTGTAAGGGAGAACGCTACTCCTTTCCCAGGATTGCTCCACTTACCTTTGTAATGTTGTAATGTTGAGTCTTATGCAAGGGGGCATCAAGGACCATTTTTTGTGTCTTTAGTATGACTCAACCAGGGATTGAACCCCGATATCCGGACCATTGGCGAACACTCTGACCACAATTTCAATGGGTATATATATCTCAAATATTGCTATCTAACATTAATTCTTTTATTTGATATTAATCATTTGTTTGCTTACTATTAAACCGTTTCAAGTATTCCTCTCTAACACTAATAATTCTCTTCCACATCCGTGATTTGTGTGCACGCAGTTGAATGGTTTCAAGTATTGCAATTTAACATTCATAATTCTATCTATCAAGTATTCCTATCTAATACGAACAATTTGCACATAGCTGTATAATTTCAAATAATAATAATTATAATTCTAAGTAAATTCTTGAACTGTTCTATTTGACCCATAGATTGGACCGAAACACGTACTACCAATCCGGGTTAGATTGAACTTTGAAGTAATGGTAATGAAGGGGTACTCCACACACCCCAAATTCGGGGACTGGAGCTTCACCATCGGATGCAGTTTAGTGTCATACCCAGGAGACTTGTTTGGGGATGTGTCTTACCTTCCTGTCGGAGTATTTTACAAACCCAGCCAAGAGGGTGGTTTTGATTAGTAATATAGACGCACACAAACTCACACATACTATCATACCCAAACACCAACGCATTTATATATATATATATATATATATAATTCTGGTCTATTCAAAATTCTTATCGTAGACCCTTCAAGCTAAATGTTTACATACTTTGCAGGTAATACATTTTTCTCTTAACTGGAAAAAACCTGTGGGAATTTGTTTTCTGGTCAACAGCCAAACAAACTCACTTAATACCTATAGATACGTGTTTCTATAAGAAAAGAAATCAACTCCATTTTTGTGTATATAATAAAGACGAAGAAAACTACTAAATTTATTTTTATGAAGAACGCTTGTAACTTGAATGATCAAAATAAACATGCTTGAGTCATTAACACACACAGACACAGACACACACACACACACATATATATATACTCCATGGAAAGAAGCAGCGACCTCCCCTACACCGCGAAGTAATATTTGTTGAAAAGAGAGCCTTCGGGTCGCCCTTGATTACAGTCGGCCAACCGATTTATTTATGTATATATATATAAAAAAAAGTAAAGTTGGTGACCTCAATCGAGGGTGACCCGAAGGCTCCCTTTTTAATAGCTACAACATCCAGGTGTAGAGGAGGGCACTATTCCATTCCCTGGATTGCTCCACTTTACCCTTGACCTTTACTTTATAATGCTGAGTGTTAAGCAAGGAGGCATCAAGTACCATTGGGTCTTTTTATGACTCTATCTAGGATTGAACACCGTCTCCCGGACCATTGGCAAACACTCTATTCATTAGGCCATTGGCCTTATGAATATGTATATATACACAGCCCATAGGTCAGTTATCGTCTAAATTATGTAAAATAAAAGTAATGAAAATAACAGATATCTGAAATATTGACCAAAATTATTTGAAAATACCTTGAAATACTATATATTTATTTTAAGAAATCGCACTTGGTTCAACCACGGCCTCCAGACGACTTCATATCTTCAGCAAGCCTATCTGACGGTCTCCTTCTTTCAATTGGTCAATTGTGTTGTTATCTTTGCCTTCAGTAAACGAAGTTTTGCCACAATCAAGAGAATTTTGCAACCGCGTCCTACATTCAAGGGATTTGCAATCTGGGGAGTTCGGTGGCCAAATATTTGAAATGAAGTAGTAGCAGAAATTTTCTCCCCGCTAACACTGGACGATTCTGCTTGCGTGTCATAGCGAAGACTCCTGTGACTCACGTAGGATCATTCGGCAACCACCATCTCGATTCAGAACATGACCTCCGCTTACATGACCTCGTGGTGTAATGGTTAAAGCGATGAACTGCGGAATCGTAGTACGTGAGTTCGTACTCCAGTCGCGCTATTACGTTCACTTTCGGGCAAATACCCTTGGGAAAGGTATGAACCCCCTTATTCTCCCTCCAGCTATGGGTAAATAGTAGGACGGACTAGGTTCTTCAGCCTTGGTGAGGCAACTAGTCTAGGAGAAGGAAAACTCTGACTTCAAACCTGTTAAACCCCGCTTAAAAATTGACCTTGTGTCATCTCCTGCCCGAGCGGAGGGGTTGGTAAATAGTACCTCCGCTAAGCACATGATATAAGCCTCCATGTAGAATATGAAGCCATATGGTAAGATGAATGAAGGTATCGCAAATAACCACCCCAAACACTATGATCTGGAGTGTGTATTTAGTTTTCATCAATATGAGTAGGAATTTGTCCTTAGATTGACTGCCAAACGCTCTGAAATCGTTGTACTGGAGCTTTGGCCGTGAATGACACGCAGTACAGCATGCCGTTTCCAAATTTCTGGAGGAGTGAATTGAGTCATGTTGCTACTTTCATCACAGACAGAGCCCAACTATATATATATATACATACGTGTGTGTGTGTGTGTTAATAAAATCGAACGTGAATTCTATGGTCAGTTACAAATTAATTTGTCTTCTGATTATTTGTGAAATAATATTAAAGAAAGAATCGATTATCAGTGGTCAAAAATTATTAGGGTTATTGAATGTATTAAAATATCTAATGAGAAAACAAAATGTGGATGTAGACTATGATTTCCGGGTCAGAGTTTGCCGTTCTGGGAGGGGCTAAGAGATTTGAAAGTGCAAGATGTTTCCCAGAGTGGAATAATTGAATTGTTCTATCGATCCAAATGATAAATGTGTTGCTCATTTCTCCTGAGTATGAACAATAAAATGTATTTCAAGGGTTGATTTTTAAAAGCAGATCATTATACTACATCAGACAATATTCATCCGCGGTATGTGTGTGCATGTGTGTGTGTGCATGTGTGCGTGTGTGTGTGTGCATGTGTGAGTGTATTTGTTTTTGTGTTTTAGTGTGTTTATGCGCGCATGTGTGTGTATACTTTTAAGAAGTGTGTGCACATGTTTAAATATGTGTGTTTGTTAGTATCTTTTTGTGCACACGCGTATGTATTTTTGTGTATATGTATTTGTGGTTGTGTGTGTGTGTGTGTGTTTGTGTATGTGTGTGTGTTTGTGTGTGCGTATTTGGTTGAATGCGAGTTTGTGCCTAAGTCTTTATGCCTGTGTGTGTATTTGTGTTTGTGTGCTTGTGTATGCGCATGTCTGTGTTTATGCGTGTGTGTGCGTGTATATACGTGTATTTGTTTGTGCGCTTGCGTGTGTGTATTCATGTATGTGTGAGCGTGTATTTGTATGCATTTGCATGCATGCATGTGTGTGTGTGTGTAGGAATATGTTTGGGTGTGTATGTTTGTGAGTACGTGTGGGTTTAGATGCGTTTATATGTTTATATGTATATGCACGGGTGCATGTAAGACCGTAATCCAGCAAATACAGCACATGGCAACAATATTTATTTGACCAATACACTTAAAATGTTTTCATGTCAAGAATAAAGCAATTTCCAGTACAACTTGCAAGTGAATGGTATTTTCCCCTCTGCTCTTTGATAGTTGCTCAGTATCGTCTTCTAATCCTTCAAAACTATAAAATGTTAATCAATATCAATTTGAATCATTGTTATATCTGCAAGACAGGTTGACGTGCCATTAAAATCAATCAGTCAATCAATCCTTGTTTGGATAGCATACACCAACGTCACTTGGTGATGTGATCTTCACGCCAAGTGGTTCCTTTGCTGTGGGTATCCCTTTATATACTGCCATGTGGTGTATCATGGGAAGGATGATCGAGTTTACATGGTGTGATAATTTCTGTGGCTATATAATATTCATTTTGTGATTTACCAATCACTCCGCTCGGGCAGGATATGACACGAGGTCAATTTTTAAGCGGATTTTAACAGGTTTGAAGTCAGAGTTTTCCTTCTCCTAGACTAGTTGCCTCACCAAGGGTGAAGAACCAGTCTGCCCTACTATTTACCCATAGCTGGAGGGAGAATAATTGGATTCATACCTTTCTCAAGGGTATTAGTGCTATGTGAAATGCAATCAGTCTCGTTCAGGATTTGAACTCGAGTCGCCGTGTCCATTTCCTACGACGATAACCATTACACTACGGGCACCTCCACACCTTTATATCATCTCTCAGATACAGGATATTAGCCTGGAAAACCTGCCAGCAGCGATGGACGATAGAGACGGGTGGCAAGAGATGGTCAGGGAGATTCGTGCTAGCAGCGTGACATGATGATGATAATAATTCTTCGCTAGGTCTTTACTCAAAACCTAGCGTGAGAGAAGATAGTGATTACACGCATTCTATGGACCCCCACATATGGCCGAGCAAAAGCAGGACGACTGCTCGAACTTACCTACAGCAACTATGTGAGGATACAGGATGTAACCCTGAAGACCTGCCGGAGGCGATGAATGATAGGGAGAAGTGGCGAGAGAGGGTCAGGGATATCCGTGCTGGCGGCACGACATGATGATGATCATGATGATGACACGCATTCTAGGTATTCATATTTCTTACTGGCTTTTTTGAGTGATATTTTTCAATCCCATTGATCGTACTGTCCTAAGGATATGAGTAGTTCCGCAAAGTGCAAATGTTTTATTTTTCATAGAGGCTGGAACTGCCAGTTATCTTGTCAAAATATTCATCTATCGCCTTATTGACTATACCCAGTACTCCTATTACTGCCATTTTCTTCTTCCTGGTTTTTGTATTAAATTATTTAATTATGTTCTTTGACTAATATGTTATTATCTGCCTGTAATGACATATCAATTAAAAGGTAAGTTTTTCTTTTATTGGTCTTAACCACAAAATCGGTCATATTGTGTTTTATTTTTCTATAAGTCCCTGAGAATAATTGCTCTTTTTGTTTCTGTGATTGGTTCTGGCTGGTGTTTATATTATTTTTACAATCAAATATTTCATAGTATTTACACACTTTCCCATGAATGTAATGTCCTATTTTATCATGCCTCTCTTTATATTGTGTAAGTGTTAGGATTGAGCAACCGGACACTACGAGGTCAATTGATTCTTTTTTTGTTATTTTTATTGAACTCCTTGTGAGTTTTTAACACCAGCGTTAGTTCTCTTGTCACAATGCTGTGGTCTGGATTGTCTCGATTCTTTAATTGATTTCTATTTCTTCAAGTCTTTTTTCCAAGACTTTGGTGACATTTCCAAATGCACTAATCATCTCTAGTATTATCGTCCCATTCAAATTGAATGGTTTTTCCGTTCTCTGCCAAGTATTTGTCTAACTTTTTGCTTTCATTAATTTTCTGCTCTAAAGTCAAAATGTGTGAGAAAATAAATCATTTTAGCTATAGTTATTTTTATTAGTTTATTCTATTATCTTATCCTTATTAATTTTTTAAAACTAATTTTCGTTTGTTTGTTTGTTTTATTTTTTATATTAATTTATTCCTTTTTCTTTATTGGTCTTTGGAATCGTTAGTTTTTCTATTGGCTTCGTAGGGATTTGTTTTCATGCCTACATTTAGATATAGGTTTTGGCGCTTTATGTAGGTGTTTATCTAGATCCGGGATGGTGATTATGGCTATTTTTTTCTTGACAAATGTTACATTACATATATATATATATATATATATATATATATATATATATATATATATATAACTCTGAATCTTAATAGACTCATCCTAGAGGAACAATTTTTCCGCCTATTATAGAAGAGTTTTTAAAAGATTTACTAAGCACCTCATCAATTCTAGAAACGTATGAAGACTGAAGGATATTATGTCCTAAAACACTTCCCGAAAATGACCTTTACAAGCCACAAAGCCACCAAAAGACATTAAATTTTAAGCTATCAATACTTAAGTTTTAAACCGATTAAACTTCTAAAAATTGATTAACTTTTAGAATGATCAGGAAGTAAAAAGAAATAGTAAAATCGGAAATTTAGTCATAAACATTGACAAAGATGAGTCGTAAGATTTTAAAGTTCAAGTTGATATATATATTTATATATAGTTCATTACATCAAGTTTCATGTGGACCTCAAAGTGATCAGAAGGAAATAGAAGAAAAAAGTGGCTTATGAAAAGTATTTACAGAATAAGGCATTTGTCATGTGGTGTGATAATTGTTCACGTGACTGAAAAGACAGAAAAATATGTCTATATAAGTTTACTGTTAGAAAGAAATAAGTTAATAATTATGTGTTTACTAACCTCTCAGCACAAGCAGGATATGACGCAAGGTTAATTCTTAAGTGAAGTATAACAGGTTTCAATTCGGAGTTTTCTTTCTTCTAGACTGGTTGCCTCTCCAAGGTTGAAGTTTATAATTACGACGAACGGATAAACGGTGCGATGTCACCATTTTAAATGGTCAATTTCTCACATGCCCTTTTTTGTTTCAGGTTTCGTCTACTGTACAGCAAACTAGAGTCAGTTGGGCACTATCTGTGAGGAAAGCAGCATCATGACGCTATTCACTCCTTCAGAAATTTAGAAATGGCATGCATTACTGCTTGGCATTTACACTGGAAGCTTCCATACGAAGATATGAGAGTGGTTGAGCGTCAATCTGTGGACAGATTCATATTGGTTAAAACCAAACATCCAATCCACAACATTGTGTTTAGGGTGGTCGCGAGCAATGCTGATGTACTACATCAAAGATGAACTGAAGACAAAGTTAAAATCAGTATTTACAAATTTAGAGACTATTGGAAAGTCTTACAGAAGTTGTCTAGAGATCGTAGTTAAAACACAATGGTGATATCTTTGCATAAATTTAATCAATAGTATTTCAAGATATTTTTATGTAATTTTGATAAATATATCTGAAAAAGTAAAATATCAGTGTTATTCTGATTTTTTTTCGTAATTAAGACAATTCCCCCATCGTAATTTAGATCTATCTATCTACCCCAATCTCACCGCATATACCAGTTTCCTAACACTCTTTCCTTCAATCAGCTGACAACTTGCAAAAATCTAGGTTAGCTTAGCACCATTATCCCACGCAGATTCTAACACTAAGCTCCAAGTAATCGACACTCTTTCTCAGGCACGTGACTTACACATGCATCTTGCTATAAATGCACATAAGCGCACTTGTTACGATTCAGTAATCTCGTACTTGACTGGTTGCTTCGTTGAGATGCAGACCCTTAAACAATTAAAGTCAAAATGGCAGATGCACAGGTGTGTGGTTTTAGATGCATATCTATCTATCTATCTATTTTTCACGCTCACACAAAGAGACGTTAGAACAGTTTCAGTACATGCAATTCTGTAAATAGAGGTTAGGGTTAATTTGTTTAATATTTTCAGAAAACACGGATTTAAGTTGGAAATATTAAGTTTCATATCGATTGTTAGAAGTACTGTTCAATAGGTTGATCACTCTGTGGTAAAGATTTGGATTTTAGCTCAGCCGCACCGATAAAATGAAACGCAGTTTCTTTCAAGCAGCGGTCGTGACGATACTGCTATATGGATGCACACATGGACGCTGACTAAACGGATGGAGAAAAAGCTTGACGGCAACTACACAAGAATGCTGCCAGCAATATTGAACAAGTCCTGGAGGCAACACCCCACAAAGCAGCAGCTGTACGGCCACCTACCTCCCATCACGAAAACCATCAAAGTTAGACGAACCAGACATGCAGGACACTGCTGGAGAAGCAGGGACGAACTCATAAGTGATGATCTCCGATGGACCCCCTCAAATGGCCGAGCAAAAGTAGGGCGACATGCTCGAACCTACATACAGCAGCTCTGTGAGGATACAGGATGTAGCCCTGAGAACCTGCCAGAAGCGATGAACGATAGGGAGGAGTGGCAAGAGAGGGTCAGGTATATCCGTGCTGGTGGTACGACAAGATGATGATGATATTCAGGCAAGTTTTATTGAAGACGATTTTAAAAACAAAACGCTGAAAATGTTCCAACCGATAACTTCAAAACAAAACTATACAAATAATGAAAACAATAAAAACTCAAACTGTCAACTAAAACATACGACTCCTGATGAATACCAAAAGTAGGGTCGAAAGCGCTGGGGCAGACGATATGGGGCAATTTTTTTACCACCTGGAAACCGACACAAGAAAAATAAGAAGATTTGAAAAATTACAATTATAAATAAGAAACAATAAATAATAACTTGCTGTGTAAATATACACTCTTCAATATATATATATATATATATATATATATATATATATATATATATATATAACTACAAATTATTCTACAGAATCTTAGTGCTGTAGATTTTGGCCACAAATATTATCTAATAATATCAGTTTCGATTGTATAATTTTATTTTCTATAAAATCTCTATATTTAGTTATGAAGTAAATCTGATTATTTTTATGAAAGAATGCATGTGTGTACATATATATATATATATATATATATATATGTATGTATGTGTTAGGGGAAGGTAGACATGAATCAACGGTTGGAGGTAGTAAACTGCAAGAAAAAGGTGCGTGTAATATGTTTAAAAACGGCAGGATAACCTTTTGGCATTAGAAAGTCTAGATGTAATTCTCTCTCTCTGTCTCTAATTCTGTATCTCTGTCTCTGCCATTCTGTCTGTCAGTCTCTCTCTCTCAATATATATATATATACATATATGAAAAAGTTGTGCTGATAGCACGGAATCCCAAGGTTTTCTCTCGCTATCCGTCCCTATCATCCTCTTAGCAGATCCTATAGACCGCAGTCAGTGTCTGCACAAAGCTAGTGCATGTAAGTCTTTACCGGTTGACCAATGTTGGTGAGTGTGTGTGGGTCCATGTCTAGGAGACAATAAGAGAACGTCACTTATGAGTTCGTCCTTACTTCTCTTGCAGTATCTAGCATATCTTGTTGTCACTGGATTACAGACTCTGAAAGAGGAGAGTATTATACGAGTCATACAAGTGTATATCAATGGAAACCATAGGATGTTGCCCGATGAATGTGAATAAGGTGGATGAATCCAAAGGCGGATCACCAGTGCACTTCACCGGATGCTTGGCGGAGGAAACTCATTGGTCAATGGCCTGGATCAAAGGGTAGCATTTGTTGATGAGAAAAAAAAAGCACTGCAAGTTTACCATGACTCAAATTCAAAATATACAACCGAACTGCATCACCCTTCACGCGTTCTGCCGAGGTTGGAGCATTGGACCCAATATATATATATATATATATACTTGAACCTGACCAGACAACTAAAAAAGCTGCGAAACATGAGAATGACGGTGATACCACTAGTAATTGGAGCGCTTGAACGGTCCACAGAAGTTTGGAAAGGGGACTGGAAGAGTTGGAAATCGGAGGACGAATCGAGTCAATTCAAACTAAAACATTATCAAGGTGTACCATAATGCTGAGAAGAGTCCTGAAGACCTAAGGAGACTTGTTGTCACTTAGTCTCCACTGTAAAACCATCAGCTAATACTGGTGTGAAGAATCACTCGCAAGGAGTATAATATTAATGATAAATTAATGATGTTTTAAAAATAATATTTCGATATTATGCAGTACAAAGTTTTGATAGTATTAGCAAACCAGATATCTCAACTTCATATCTAAGTTGGAGAATATTTCTATGGCAAATTGTGGGAAAAATCTTGGTCTTATATATAATCAAAAACAAATATAAATATACCTACAGTCAAGATACGTTTAAGCACCTCTTATCAGCTCACCGATGTTATAACTTGTTAAGTTCTTGTTCAGGATTTAATGGGTGAACACTTAGGATATATATATATATATATATATATATATATATATATATATATATATATATAATAAAAAGATGAATTCAAATAATAAAAGTTTACATAAGAAAAGTGTCCGATGCTATTTTTGCAGACCAGGTATAAAATGCCCAAAATATTATTATCAACACGAGAAGTTCGTTTAATCTGGTGTGCATCAGACAGAAATATGTGAAATGGCTATTCTGCTGTACTTATTGTGTGGTGTTTAGTCATCTAGTAAGTACATCTAACGCCCACTCGTCGATAAAACAAACTAACAAAACACACACATGCACACATATATATATATATATATATATATATATATATATATATATATATATACGAATGTTTATATATATATATATATATATATATGCACACACGCACATAAATATGCATATATATTGATTGACTTATGGCAGTCCTAATGAAGGAGAGTAAATATGGAATTAGGTGATTAATAACTTGTCTATAATTCGATATCCATTCGTTTCATTTGTTCAGAAATCTATCTATCTATCTATCTATCTATTGCTGAAGATGGATAAGAACATTTTTAAAGTCTCAATACTCTTATAATTCAGAGCAGATGTAAATTCCCAAATATCTCAATTTTCATGTTAGTTACGCCTCTGACTCCTAGTTCAACGTATCGTCAGACTGATATCAGAATTGTGTGGGGTTATTTGTATTTGAAGGAATTCTAACATTGTGTGTGTGCATATAATAAAGATGAAGTGGGTCAAGAAAGAACGATAGAAAAAAAGCATAAAAACAAAAAAGAAAACAAAAACAAAACGTAAATTAGAATAACGTAGACGTAGGTCAACAGGTTTCGAAAACTTTTAGTTTCTCACCTATGTGATATATACTTATATATATATATATATATATATATATATAGATAATGTGTGTATATATATATATATATATTTCTCTTCAAAAAACAGTCAACAATCGGGCACATTAAGATAATAAATTTATTTTCAACCTGTTAAAAAGCATTAATATAAATCAATCCCCGAAAAAAATTTAATAGGACTTCATCAGATCAAACAAGAAAATGGATTAGAATAATTTTTTTCACATTTACAATCAGACTAGAGAGAACCCCCCCGCCCCCACAAACCCCTTACTTCTCCTATATAAAAAGTAACATTGAGTATCAACTTATGGCACGTAAAGGAACATCCGGTAGTAAATCAAATTTTATCATTAAAATGAACTAAAAAAACCCTAAAACTAATGTTATTTACGGTAAAATCCCCCAGAATTACAATGATAGAATAAAAATTACTAATATAAACTCAAATTCTAATTCATTTACCAATTTAATAAATCATAGTTACTAATTTTTTATTTATTTATTCATTCACTTATTTTTGAAAATTGTCTAAATTTATTCTTATGCCTACATATAACAATTAAATCACATCTCTGATTTAATAGGTTAACAGGATCAAAGTATAACATAATTTGCATCTTTTCTTTCAGGCACGAATTACAGCGTCCATCAGAACGGCTAGGACTTGTAGATCTTTTCAAAATTTTCCATTGAATTTTTGGAGTTAAACCCCTATTTTTCAACTTCCGAAAATGTTTGGATAAAGCTGTTTGATTTCTCAAGCGTTCATGAGAGAAAGAATGAATATGATTATTATATCGTAACTTCCATCTAACTGATGAAATTCCAATATAATTTTTTTATCTTTTATGTTTTCCTTTGGGAAAATAGTAGCCTGGCAGCATTCTTGTGTAATTGCCGTCAAGCTTTTTCTCAATACATTTAGTTAGCGTCCATGTAGTGCATTCATATAGCAGTATCGACAAGACCGCTGCTTGGAAGAAACTGCGCTTATATATATATATATATATATGTATATAACTGCCATGTATCCATAAGAAGCAGTGTAGAAAAGTAAACAGATGTTTATTAACTTTATCCAATTATTTGTTTCAGTTTGCGTAACTTTAGAAACATTCAGTAGATTTATACCAATTTTAATCAACACTTGTAAGCAGATATTTGTCTTTGAAAATCTCTTTTTCTTATCTGAAAGATTCAATTTACAGTAAATAAAACGAGACTTGCTGACGAAATATGGGTGATAGTCTATAATAAGCCAGAACACTGGGCGTCCAGAGTCAGGAACACTGAAAAAATATTTAATGAAAGAGAAAATTAGCCAATAATCATCATATCTTTCGATATTTTTGGTCCACAAAGAATATGGTTTCGGTTTCTATATATAATGGCATGTAAACCTGCATAGGTTATTTAATACCAAAGCCATCCTTAGAAAAGAGCATGTGTGGTACTATTTAAACCTATAACTTGAAGGATAAAGGGGTTCACACCTTTGCAAAAGGGAATTGGTAGGAAAGTGAACGCAATAGTGCGTCTGGAGTTCGAACTCTCTTACAACGATGTTACAGACTAGCACGTTAGCAACAACACCATGAGAAATTCCCCAGGAAATCGCTTGATAAATAGGTTTGGTTATGTTTAGTTTATTTGTTAAACTTCGCGGATTATTTAATGCGAAGCCATACTTGTACAAAACTGTAATATTACAACTTAAGGGGATAAGGAGTGTTCATGCCTTTCCTGAAACCATACTTGTAAAAAAACTGTAATATTACTACTTGGGGGATAAGGAGTGTTCATGCCTTTCCTGAAGGAATTAGTCCGAAAATTAACGTAATAAAACGACTGGAGTTCGAACTCGCTTACTACGATGTCGCAGTCCAGCACGTTTCCCTCTTCGCTTAAGTACGTGCATATTTTTAATTCTGTTTCAGTTAAATTCATTACTTTTGGATGATGAGATAAATAACTTAATTATGTAAAGAGAAATTATTTTTGAAAACTAATAAAAGGATTGAAAGATTACAGTTATAGAGAGAAAATAAAAAAATTGGTTTTAACTACTTTACAAGAAAGAAAAATGAGAAGTGACGTAAATAAAACTTTTGAAATAATAAATAGAATTTCTAATTGTGGTCGACATTTTTTCAAAATTTCTCCACGAATTGGAAATTTACAGTCAAGACGGATTTCAAAAACTAAATTTACTTACATTTGGATTTTTTTACAAATAGAGCAATATATTTTGGAAACAAAATCAGATCAAAAACAGTAATTAGGTAAAAAGAAAGAAAGAAAGAAAGAAAGAAAGATTAAATTGAATGTTTTCAGAAATAAAGATAAGAAAGTGAATTTAAGAGGACATTTTTGGGATCTTTCTGATGAATTACTTGAAAGAAGTTTATCTTTAAATGAAGGTACTATTTTAATAGTGCATATTTTTTGTGCAAAGTGTTTTTTTAAGGTTGATGTCAGAAGATTGTAAAAAGAGAAGATGCCCAACGAGGCAAATCAGACAAATAAAATAACAATAAATTGTATGAATTTTTTCAAATTTGTGAAATTTTTGTTGGAAATTTTTACGTTTGGATGTTAATATTTGTTGATACAAACGATCGAAAAAAATTAAGCCGGGAGTCTGCGTGGTGTTGTGGCTAACGAGCTGCACTGTGATATTATAGTAAGTGAGTTCAAACTCCATTCCAGCTATTACTTTTACTTTTGGACTAATGCCCTTGAGAAAGGCATCAATCTTCTTATCCCATATAACTATAGATTAAATAATACGACTTTCTTCTACAAAGATGTCTTTGGCATTAAATAACCCGTGAAAGTTGATATGCAGTTAAACAAAGAAATCAGTTTAAAGGTCTATTTTGTACACGCGCTCCCAATTAGTTTGCTAGTCTAACAGCTTTGTAGAATTACATTATTGCAGTCTTTCTAAATTGAACATTTGTAAAACGCACGCACACACACACACACACACACACACACACACACATATATATATATATATATATATAGGGTGGGACAGAGAAGACCATCAATTTCGAAATGGCTACTATTCAACATCAGAGAGAAGGACATATGATATGTCGGGTAGGAATTATTTCGAACGTGGGGTATTACCATTTTTTCTCACTTATTTTCTGTTCTATTTCAGGTGAAGACATGGTGCTGTGGACGATAGAACATCATGTTTACCTACGACAGTTATGTAAAGAATAACGAGTCTGTTAGAGCAGTTAGGCGTGAATTTCGGCGCCACTTCAACGTTCATCGAAATCAGTCTTTTCCCACCCAAAAGACAATCGTACGTAGGGTTAATGTACTTCACGCACAAGGTACACTATCGGATAGAAGACCACGAACAGAACGTACACCAGAAATCTGGAACGTGTCAGACAAGCAATTCTTCGGAGTCCCAACTGATCTGATCGGAGGCATTTCATTGAATTTGGCATCGGTAATCGATCATTTAGGCGTATTTTACATGAAGACCTGCATTTCCACCCCTACCAATATGTTGTTGTCCAACAGTTGAAACTAGGAGACTGCACAGAGGCTTAACTTCGAAGATCAGATGAAAGGAATTTTTGAGGTAGTTGACAACCTCATTTTGTTAATGAGTGATGAAGCTCATTTTCATCTTAGTGGTGAATCAACAGAACTGTCGTTATTGGGCTCTTAAAAATCCGAGAGAACTGCATGCAAAACCACTGCATAACCCAAATGTGACGGTCTGGTATGCTGTTGGTAAATCTGCTGTCATTGTTCTTTACTTTTTAGAAGAAAATAATGGAAATGCTGTGACTGTGAACACCGAGATCAACAACTTCTTTGTACCTGAATTACAACGAAAATATGTGCCTATCCGACATGCGTGGTATCAGCAGGATGAAGCGACGGCCCACACAGCCAGAGCATCAATGGAAGTGCTTCGCCCCATCTTTGGTGACCGCCTCATTTCCAGGTTTGCTGACACTCCTTGACCCCCACAGTTTCCTGATTTTTCCATTTGTAATTATTTCTTGTCGGGATACCTCAAGATACGTGTGTATGAGCATAAGCCCGTATGCTGGAGAATTTGAAAGAAGCTATTCGCATGGAAGGTGCCCAAATTGACAGAGCATTGCTGGAGAGAATGGAGGCTAACTTCCAAGAATACCTCCAGAAATGCATCAATGAAAACGGTCATCACAAGAAGGATATTGTTTTCCAAATTTGTCAATTGCTAATTCCATGGAAACACAGCAATGTCAAAAAGTTTTTTTTGCAACCAAAGTAAATGATTTTATGAAATTTTCAAAATTGGTTGGTCTCTCTGCCCCATCCTGTATATTCATATGAATTAATTCCAAAATCAGACATATATGGAATAATATATTTATAGAATATATGATTCTTAATTGATAAATTGGGAAGCACTGAAAAATATATGAATATTCAGATTTAATAAAATATATTAGTTGGTTGGTTGGGTTTCATGGCATATAAACCTTTGTAGATTATTTAACGCCAAATCCATTTTTTTGTAAATAATCAGTTTTATATCAAACAATTCACTTTAGCATGAGTACACAGTTTAATTGTCAAAGACATTTCTATTCCAAACTATTCAGTTTAGTCAAGCAGTTCTAATTCAGCTAAGTGTAAGTACAGTTTCATTGTCAAAAAATATATGAAATATATGAATTTTGAAGTATAAATCTTTAAATGTTTAATGTAAGATAAACTTTCTTTCCCAGGAATAGCTGTAAACATCCATTAAATTGTTCGCCATCTGATGACGCAATCTGCGCGAACGGATTGTTGAAATAAGTTCATAACTACTTAACATCTGTTGAGTTTTAACACACACATATATATATATATATATATATATATATATATATATATATATATATATATATATATATACCAGAGTCATTCAATAAATAAGGTAACATACTGCAAAGGAGTTGACAATAGGAAGCACTATTTAAAGGGAAATCAACAGTAATGGTTCTTTCTGTCGTATCTCTGAAGAATGTCAGCATGGTCTTATTTACAGACCGCTGCACAGAAACATTTTCTTAACAGGAGAATCAATGTGTTTCCTCTCTATTGAATGTCTTCCTGACCCCGGCTCATGGTTTGCAATCCTCAACCATCAAAAATTTTATATCAGACGCCCGTTTAAGCCTGGAGGACTCTGAGTTGCCGCCATTTTGAATTGCTTCAAAGCAAAAAAAAAAAATGCGATATTAGAATGATGTTTCCTATAAATTAATTTCAAACAAAACAGGATTCATATTTACAGAAACAATTTCTGTTTTGTTTATTGAATGATCTGCATATATTGATTTTTTCTCTTAAATATCTGTTTTTCATTTTTATATAATAATTTGTTTTGAAAAAACGCCAGGTTGTGAAAAATGGTTATCTACTTTGAAAATGAACTTGGAGTATCCAGTTTAAACCCGTTACGAGATTGCTTGCATTTCAATTCGTTATAATGCCATTAGGGTAGGCACGAATTAATCTCTTCACTCTCCTTGTTATAGGTAAATAATTGGACAGACAGGGTTCTTTAGCCTTGTCTGTAGACAAACCAGTTTAGGAGAGGGAAAACTAGCAATGTACCAACGTAGCAGTATGACTCAACACCGTGGAATGGCAAAATCAGGATCTAAGGAACAAAATTAGTTCGAAGCTTTTTTTTCAATAATGTTCTGGCAACTGAATGGCACCTTGCTTTTCCATATGGTCTCGAAAAAGAGAGAGTGACGGTTCCTGAAAAAATATGCATACCCTGTAGCGTGTGAGTAGGAGACCACGTGGTGTAGTGGTTTACATGATTGACTGCGATATAGTAGGAAGCGGGTTCGAATTCTAATCAAGCTATTTCGTACTAATACCCTTGGTAAAGTTATAAATCCCTTTAACCTCCGAGTTATGAGTTAAATAGCATTACTGCTGTTTTTCTACAAAAGGTAGCTTTAGCATTAAATAACCCACGAAGGTTGGTATACCATTAAAAACAAAAGCACCAGATCAAAAGAAAGAAACCAAACTAAGTAAAAGCTGTTGTACAGAATAAACATTCAATCGAGGTTATGTTTACAAAAAAAGCCTCCAATGAGATGTACGCGTACAGAATCGTCTTTTTTATTGGTTAGCTCAAAGTTCTGGGCTTGCATCATAATTGATTAATATCAGGAAATAACCGCTTTTTCACAAACAGGTAATTTTCATGAGTAAATTTCGAAAAAAATCGCCTTATCTCATGGGGTGATGGCTAAAGTACTGGCCTTCAGTCACAAAGTATGTGAGTTCGAAACCAAGTGGCACAATTATGCTCACCTTCGAACTAACTCAAAGAATAAAAGTGTGAACCCAATTACCCCCATCCCGCTATGTGTTAAATTGTAGGATTGCTGTTCTACAAGGATTGCTTTAGCATTAGATAACCAACAAAGTTTGATATGCCGTTGAAACAACCGAACCAAGCAAAGATTTTATAATACAAGGAAGCCATTTTTTAAGTGAACAGGTTTAAGTCGAATCTAAAGTGGAAATCATAATCCATCTCAATAGACACACCCAACATCGAGATTCATATCAATAGACTCAACCAGCATTTGAATAATCATTAAAGTATTAAAAACCTTATTACATTACACGATGAAAATACGGTTTGTGAAAACAACAGTTTTCTATGATCTTTTCAGTGTGTGAATAAGCCTGGCAGTTGATCGCAAGATTTCACAATCAATGGCAATAAGTGTTGGGTGGAGGAATTGGTTTTGAACTCCAATAAACTGGAAGTCAGATACTTCATCCCATTGGTTGATTGCGATTTTAAACCTAGAAATGAAATGCATAAAAAGATAAGTCTCTCGAAATGTTTATCTGGGCTGATCTTGCAGTAAAGGCACGTAACGCACTGGTGTTGAGAGGCAATATGAGGTTTGATCAGACCTAGCTAGGTCTATTTGGCTAAGAGGTCTAATGTTGGGAAACCTGAAACCCTCAATTTACCGGGTTACATAACCTCACTAAAGATAAACTTCGGCGCATTTATGAGATGTACTTTTTAAGCGAGCGGTATAATAATAATAATAATAATAATAATAATAATAATAATAATAATAATAATAATTATTATTATTATTATTATACTCTTGCAAGTTTTTTTCTCCCAAGTGTTTGCTAATGACTGTTCACAGGAATCTGTGCGATAACAAGTCTCCTCAGGTTTCCAGAACTATTCTTAATATTCTGGTAGATCTCAATAATACTGTAGTTCGGATGGTCTCGACTCGTCCTCTCATTTCCAACTTTTACAGCTTGCTTTACAAGCCTTTGCTTGTTTGGTTGATCAGGTTTTATAGCACATCAACCCTTGTTGGTTATTTAAATCCAAATCCAGTTTATATATACATATATATATATGACTTATTTATCAAATAGTTTGTAGATAATTTAAACAAGACAAAGCTCATTTTTTGAGTACAATTAAATGGTTTCAATAATTTCTACCACTAATAATTTTATCGTAAATTAATCATTTTTTTTTTTTGCCGACAGTTAAATAGTTTTAAGCATTGCTATTTAACACTAACAATTTAATTCAACATCAAGCATTTCTTTGCATAGAGTTAAATAGACATACTTTTGATTTGCACATGAATAGTTTGTAGTTTTTAAAAAAAAGGTTAGAGCTGATTTGTTTCCACACATTTAAATATTGCTATTGTTTATACACAGTTAGAAGGTCCCAAGTATTGCCAATAGAAATAATTCTATTTAACATTAATGGTTTCTTTGCACACAATGAAGTGGTTATAAGTATTGCGATTTAACACGAAGAATTCTATTCAAGACAATTCATTCATTTGCCCACAGTTAAATGGTCCCAAGTATTGCTATGAAAAACTTAGTTCTCTCGCAAGGTCCAACTACTTGTCTCTCTTTTGTAAATTTTAACGAGGTGTGGTCGTCTGGTCAGGATTCGGTGATCTGTTTGTATCTCAAAATTTCACAGAGAATTTTACGCGTCACATTCTCCCAGATGGATTCTGGTCTGTGCATATAGCATTTTGGTGTATGGTCAAATTTAAATTTCGTGAACAATTCCCAGTGGATCCTTTCTCTCGCCCAGTCGTGTCTAGTCTTACACTGCTTTTGCGCCAGTTTGCTACAATCGCTTACTATGTGATTAATCATTTCGTCTTTCTCACCACACAACCTACACGGGCTATTCTGTTGCGTATGGTCGATTTTTGCTTTATATAATTTATTCTTATGGTGTTGTTTTGTGCTTCTATTAAACGAGAATCTATTTCTCTCTTAAGGTTTCTCTTTCTTAGCTATGTTCAAGTCTCCTCGTGTGCAATTTCTTTTGTTTGTCGATTGAAATGTCCATAAAAAAAGAAAATACTTGATAACCCGTTAATTATTAAACGACCGAACAGACTAGACTCGATGTCCAGCCATAAAGAAATAATCATGTGCTGGATTCCAAGCCACACTTGAGTGAGTGGCAATGAAAGAGCTGACTCGGCAGCAAAATCAGCCTTAGATCTGAGCGCTGACTATACCAGCATCCCATTTAATGACTTGAAACCACAAATAAATAGGTTCTTTGTAACAAAATGGCAACAATGCTGGAATGATAGCATTAATAATCAAATCAAGCCCACTTTGGGAGAATGGAGACCAGCATTTCGAAAATCAAGAATGTAACAAGTCATTATATCCAGACTGCGTATAGGTCATACAAGACTCACCCACTCTTTCATCCACAAGCAAGAACAACCACCACAGTGTTTGACATACCAGACGCCTTACACCATTAAACATATCCTAATGGAGTCGTCTCATTGATGTATCGACACTATCTTCGATGCTGCCGAGTCCTCTTCCTCCATTTCTTGATACATATACTCTGTCTATGTCATCTTTGGGATGTAAAGTCTTATGTATCGTCGTGAGTTTTCTTGTTCTCAAGTTGATTTGTTGAAGTTCTTCCCTCGACTACTTCAATAATGGTCCCGTGTATGTTACGAGGAAGACAACCTTAAGTGTTTATCCCTTTGATAAGGTTTCTGCTATATAGATTGATTTCGAGTAGTTTACTCGTTCGTCTAAGGTACTCTTCTGTTATTTATTCTTTTGCTTGTTTGATGGTGTCCACTCCAATATTCAAAAATATTTGTCATTTTCTTTTTCTCCAAGCGTTCTGACTCTTTCTTGGTTTGTCTTTTTCCAGTTTTAACTGTAAGCATGGCTCATTTTTCTTTGCCAAATTCCATTCCTATAACTTGACTGTATCTTCTTATTGTTTATATCAGAAGCTCCAGTTCTTTTTCATTTTTAGCAAACAGCTTGATGTTGTCCATAGTGTTCGCCAATGGTCCGGGAGACTTGAGTTCAATCCCAGGTCGTGTCATACCAAAGACTTTAAAAATGGTACTTGATACCTCCTTGCTTAACACTCAGCGATATAAGATACGTTTTAAGGGTAAAGTGGAGCAATCCAGGGAAAGGAGAAGTGCCCTCCACTACACCTCGGTGTAGTAGCTATTGAAAAGGTAGCCTTCTGGTCGCCCTCGACTACGGGCGCCAACAACAATCTTTACTTGCGATTTAGAAAATTTGTAGCCCTCAGTGCAGTTCCCAAGTAAGTGAATGGCATCATTGCTATTACAAATAGTAAAGGTGAAAGCGCATCTTCCTGGAAGATGCCTTACTGGATTTTCACTTCTGCTAAAGTTTTTTCTCCTGTTCTCAATCCTAATTTTCAGTTTTTCAAGACGAATTTTATGAATTTGTTAAGATATATTCTAATTTTCCACATAATCTACTTTGCAGTATTGCGGGACAATATCATAGGCCCTTTTGTTGTCAATCCACGCAATGGCTACGTTTTGCCGTCTAACATTGCACTCCTTGAAGATTTGTTGATAAATGTTCAGTAAATCACTTGTTCCTCTTGTTCATCTCCGGCATCCTTTCTGTTCTTTCGGAAACAGTCCGCACCGTGTACTAACGAATAGTACATATTCTCTCTACACTGTGCTGTTAAGATTTTTCATCATAGGTATTTATCATTATTATCATTATGATTATACGTCTTGCGATATTTTCTCACCAACATTAGCTGGTGGTATTTCACTGGAGTTTAAGTGACAGCAAGTCACCTTAGGTCTCCATGTCTCATCTCAGTATTCTGGTCGATCGCAACAATGCTGTGTCAGCATAGTCTCGTTTCTTCCTCTGATTTTCGTCTTCCAGTCTTTTTTTTTTCAAGCATTTTGGAAACGTTCAAAGTGCAACAATTATTATTATTATTATTATTATTATCATTATTATTATTATCTGATTTTCATTTTTATTTTCGGCTTTTTACAATCCTTTGCCGGTTCTTTAACGAAGACCTTCTGTGAGAGAAGGTATTGATTATATTTATCCAATGTGTTTATTTATTTATTTTTTTGCTAGTTCTTTTGGGTAATATTTTTCAATTACATTGATAAGATGAGCAGTTCCGCCAAGTTCAACTTTTTGTATTTTATAAAGTCTGGGACTATCGGGTAAGTTGTTAATGTGTTTATCAGCACATTTGTTTATCATAAGCAGGACTCCCACTATTACTGGTACGGTGCTAGTTTTAAGCTGCCACACATTTTTATTTTCTTTTTCCAGATACAAACACATACATACATACTCGCAGAGAACAAGATGTAACACACGTTCAATTAATGAAGTGGAGATTTATAGACTTGAATTCAGGGGTTT
Organism: Sepioteuthis lessoniana; assembly: GCA_963585895.1. NCBI lineage: Eukaryota > Metazoa > Mollusca > Cephalopoda > Myopsida > Loliginidae > Sepioteuthis > Sepioteuthis lessoniana. Next base: position 88,946,301 of record OY757930.1, on the reverse strand, counting down.
CCTTCTCCAAGACCGGTTGCCATAGTAATCTCAGTCTGCCCTTCTATTTATCTATAGCTGGAGGGAAAATAGTTTGATGCATACCTTTCATAAGGTATTAGAGAAATGTGAAATAAAACAGCCTCGTCTGGGATTTGAACTCGGATCACTGTGTCCATTTCCTGCGATAAGAACCATTGTCCCTCAAGCGCCTCCACAATATGCATTTCTGTAGCCAATTAGAGGCCATGATTCATAGGTTATTTAGTCTCAAAGCCAGGGTATTCCTTTTTGCTTGACGCCCCCTCCATATTTAGGGAATACAGTCGGCGTATTCTTAGCCCCTACCGAGAAGGTGGCTAGTGAAAGAAGTTTGCAGACCATATTATCTTTATTGCCCGATCTTATTTGGAAAGTTTTGCTGTTATCAAAATCAATGCCTTTGTACTTTTAAAAAAACTTGGTCTTTTTTTTTTTTTTTTTTTTTTTTGAAAAGATGGATTATTTCTTGTTATCTCAAATCTTGTTATCATTGGAGGTATGCTTCTCAGAAAGAAAAAAACTAAAAATGGGCAAAGGAAATTGACAAAAGACCCGTTGTTTTACGTTCGAGACACAGAGTTAAAATATGGGCTACTTTCATGATCAAACGCGATAAAATCATTGTTGACTCTTATACAAAATACAGACAATCTTTTGTTTAATGTTATTGTTAGAAACATTAATTAAAAGTCACGACAATGCATTCTACTGTCATCAGCTGCTGGGTCACTCATTGTTGGTTCAAGATAACCTTTCATCTCTAATGAATATTAATTCTCTCTCTCTCTCTCTCTCTCTCTATATATATATATATATATATATATGGACGCATGTGGTGCAATGGTTACCGTCGTAGAGACGTCGGATACTTTCAAGACGTGTGGCGTGCTGAAGAAGCAAGTCTGCCGCAATAAAGACCTCTCAATAAAAACTAAATGCACAGTGTACCGCGCCATAGTTCTCTCAGCACTCATGTATGGCACAGAGACTTAGGCGATATACAAGGCTAATGCCCAAAGACTTCACATCTATATGATGCGTCGCTTGCGTAAAAAAAATATATGTCAAGTGGTGGCAGCATATCCTAAATAAATTAATTCCGGAGAACTCTAAAATCCCTGGCATGCACAATATACTCGCCTAAAGCAACCTATGATGGGCTGGCTACTTTGATTTGAGAATAACAGACAGGCAAAACAACTCTCAACTTGGAAAAGAGTTACGTAAAACAGATAGACCAAAGCTCAGACATGAAGACATCGTCAAAAGAAACCAGGGGATTACGTACATCCCTTTAGGCAATTGGCAATAGCTGTCTAAAAATCGAAAAACTGGAAGAAAATTAGCAGGACGTTATCATCGGATATGATGAACAGCTTGTATTGTAGTAATATGGCATATCAACCATTGTGGGTTATCTAATACCAAACCCTGTTTATATACACACAAAATATATGCCTCTCTGTGTGCGTGTTTTGTAATCGAGTTGTTTGCAGTTAACTTTATTTTTTAGATAGGTTAGATCTCATTTGTATACACACAGTGAAATGGTTCTAAGTATTGCTTTTAAACACAAATAATTCTATTTAATGCAAGTCATTAGTTTGTATTAATCATTTGTTTGCACACCGTTAAATGGTTTCAAGTATAGTAAATGATCAAATATTTAAATTCGGGTCTAAGACGGAACCCTAACTGGTACTACCACTCCGGGTCAAAGTGGTCCTGGGAGTAATACAATGAAGAGGTACACCACATTCCCCATAGCTCTCGAACTGGAACCTCACCATTAGATGCAATTTAGTATCATACCCCGGACACTCGTTGTTGGGGGATCTTACCCATCTGCAGAAGTGACCTTGTGATCTGCAACCCCAGCTGACATGGTGAATTTATAATTCATACACAATTAAGTGGTCAAAATAATAATTCCTATTTAACGACAATTATTTGTTTTCACAGCTATATGGTTTCAAGTATTTCTATTCAACACCAATAATTTACAAGCAATCATATAGTTTCAAGTAACTAATGATTATTTAGATAACTTGAAGACAATTATAAGATGTCGTGTATTCTTATCTAAGATTTTTTTAAATAGACGTTTGACTCTATGGAACCCCCAAATTATTTTGAACGAGAAATAGAATTTTTGTAAAATTCCTCCATGAAGTCGATGTGTAAAATTTCATTAAAGAATCCTTAATTTAATGATGTTAATTTAAATTATATGACGGGTTGATAATGTGAAATTCATTGGAAAGTCGAGATGAAGTTTAATTTCAAATGACTATTTATTAAACAGGCAATCCGTAAGAACAAACAAATGAATCCTGTGTTCTGTGAGATCCTTTCATTTGATTTACAATCGCACTATATATATATATATATATATATATATCAAGCAGAAAAATGAATATTCTATCTTCGAATCATCGCTGTGTCTAAAGATAAGCCCGACACTAATTGCCGAATTTTAAAAAATTGAAATGTATGAATAGAGTCTTTGTGAGATGATTCGTTTTTAGTCACGTAAAGAAAGTTTGGAAGCCAGACGAACTCTGTGAAAGACAAAGACGATATTTAAGTAGAAACTTTTAAAATATATTAAAATATTTGGAGCAAAGATGTTTGACTGTCTTAGAATTCAAGGTTAAGTCGGGTATTTAAAAAAGAAACCCAACAGAAATTGAATAGCATGATGTTGAGCCAACGGTTTATATTTTTAACATATTTTTTCAAATCAGTATTATTCTAAAAGTATTTTAATGTTATTCTTAACATATTTTTTAAAAAATCACTATCATTTTAAAAGTATTACTTAGATTATTATTATTTTTAAGGTATTTTTTTTAGAATTAATATCATTTTCAACATATATTTTTAGAAATTAATCTTATTTTTAAACTATCTTTTAGAATCCTTATTAACTGTAACGTATTTTTAAAGAATTAATCTTGTTTTTAACGCTTTATTGAATTAAGATAATTTTAAAAGTATTTAAGAAAATTATTATTGCAAACGTATTTTTTAGAATCAATATTTTTTAAATGTATTTTTTTAAATTAAAAAAAAAACAACTTTTAAGGCATTTTTTAGAATTAACATAATTTCTAATGCATTTGTTTTAAAATTAATATCACTTTTAAAGTATTCAAAAATATTAAAATCATTTTTAACATACTTGTTATTCAAATTAATATCATTTTTAACGTATTTTTAAAAATCTTATATATATATATATATATATATATATATATATATATATATTATTCGGTCCAGTTAAACCAGAGTTGGGAGTAATTCCTTCAGGACAAGAAAATCATTCAGGAGCTGAACGTTTAAATTCTCCTGGTAGAGAGCTCAATGTAATTAATTTTACAGAGCAATACTTTCTTTAAAGAAAAAACCAAAGACCGGTTATTTTAGGATTATAAATTTATTTCCATCCTGTTTTTCGTTTCTGGTGTGAACCAAGAACACGAAGAAAAATATAACAGGACTTCTTCAGATCCAATGGATAAATGAAACATAATAGACACGTGGGGGGAGGAAGAGAGGAAGAGATTTCAAGAGTTACCTCCTCGTTTTATTGGATTTCCGTTTTTTTATTTACCTATTTATTTTATTTTCAAAATTCTTCCGTCAGTTATAATTACGGTAATTTAACTTTTTCATTTATTTTCTTTTATTTATTTTCTTTTCATGTTAAGTTCGATAATTCCCTTTAAAAAAAAAAGAAAGAAAAAAAGATATATATATATATATATATATATATATATATATATATATATATATATTTATATATATATATATATATAAGCAGCATTTATTGCATCACGAGATGTTATTATTCTTGCAGTATAAATCGTAAAAATGATCATTTCGAAATGTTTATTTGCTTGAAAGCAAATTAAGATAAAGCAATCGCCTGCCATCAAACTCTTTCTCTGTCCACTACATGACTCGTCTTTTCTTCAGGGATGAGGAGTGATGAGCCTTATCCCACCACGTTGGCCTATAGCTTGCAGGTTGAAGTGTTTAATACAGACTTGTCCTTCACCTTGACATTGTTGCCGTTATAAAGAATACGTTGAGTTAGGTTTGTTGATTTTTAAAGCCTGAAAACCCTTTCCGGATTATTTAATGTCCAAATAACCCTTTTTCAAGTAGTTACTACGTAGGGTCTCAACAATGAGTCAAACAGATTTGTTTGAAAATTATTTGTATTAGACAGGAATACTTGAAACCATATAAATGTGGGCAAATTTTTGTATTTGATAGAAATACGTGCTATCATATAACTGTCCAGGGAAAGGAGTTGCGCCCTCCCCTACACCTCGGCGTAGTAGCTATTGAAAAGTGAGCCTTCGGGTCGCCCTCGATCCATAATAATAAGAATAATTATTATGCTGGTCGAGAGTTTTTCCCACCAAGGTTTGCTGGTCGTCTTTCAATGGAGTCGAAGTGACAGAAAGTCTCCACACGTCTTCTGAACTCTTCTAAGTATTCAAGCTAATTTTTAAAGTGATGTAATCTGGAGCGTTTCATTTTTCTTCTGATCTCCTGTCCCTCCAATCTTTTTACCGAACATTTGATGACAGTTACATCAACAGTTACGCATCAACTACACCGTCACTCTCATTTTTCACACTTAAAAAAAAAAATTCTCAGAAAGATCTAAGAATTAGTCTATCTTTTCGCTTACTAATTTTTTTTTCACTCTGTGGTCCGCTGAAACGGCGAAATCCATTAGAAGACAAGTTCTTTTCTTCTATTCAATAAGCATCTGGTCTGGTCTTCTGGTCGGGATCAGGTAATCTATCTCAAAATACCAGAGAATTTTATTTACTCATTTGAGAGCTTTTCACTCCAGTTTTAGCTGCTGGACTTTCCCTGGAGTCCGAGTGACAGCACGTATCCTCAAGTCTCCAGGACTCTCCTCAGTACCAATCCTTTTATGACAGTACCAAGAGCACCAATTACAATTGGTACAACAATCACTTTCATGTTTCAGAGCTTTTCAATTCTTACTCTGAGGCCAGCTGGGACAACAAAGTCCTCATTTCGTCAAGTTCTCTGTTTTTTGTTATTGATTCTCATTTGGTCTGGTTATCTGGCCGAGGTTAGGTGATCCGTTTTTATATCATATTTCCAGAGGAGTTTGTGCATCTCACTCTCCAGTATAGATTCTGGTTTGATCGTACGGTCAAATTTCAGTTTCTTGCACAATTCCCAGTGGATTACCTTTCCCACCCATTTTTTTCTAGTCTGAGACTCTTTCTGCACTAGTTTGCTGTATTTGTATTTCGTCTCTGTCACCACATAATGTACACTTGCTGTTTTGTTGCGTCTTATCTATTCTCGCTTTGATGAAATTGGTCCTTATGGCGTCTTTTTGTGCTGCTATTAGAAGAGATTCAATTTCTCTCTTAAAGTTTCACTTTCTTAGCCCCGTCCATATTTTCTCGTGTGAAATATCGCTTGTTTGTCGCTTAAAATATCCTTACAGTTGTTTTTCTTCCCATTTTTGTTTTTTAGTTATGGTCGTACTGTTGATCCTCATGTTGTCAGTATTGTTTCCGGTGGTTGTAATCAGTCTTCCTCCGCGCTTTTCTCTGTCGTCATCCATTCTTATTGACGCATGACCGCTATCTTGAATGCTGGTAAATCAACTTCCCGCTTCTTTTCTTGACATATGCAGTCTGTCAACGCCATCTTAGGGATGCAAGGCCTTATGCATAGTTATTAGTTTTCTTGTCCTCTGGTTCATTTGATTATGTTCTTCTCTGGTCCACTTCAAAAATAGCCCCGAGTATCTTACGAGGGTCACAGCCCAGGTGTTTATCCCTTTTATAAGGTTCCCGCCATTTAGTTTGACTTCGAGTAGCTTTCTCGTCCTTCTGAGTTGCTCTTTTTAATTTTTTTCTTTCATCTCCACTTGTTTGATGATATCTGCTTTCAATATTTATTAGCATTTGTACGTTTTCTTTTCTCCGAGGGCTTTAATTTTTTCTGATTTGGTAGTTTCATTCCTTTCGTCAAGTGTTGCTTCTCGCATTGCATTATTAGCATGGCACATTTTTCTATTCCAAATTCCATTCCTATGTCCTGACTGTATATTCTTTCTGCCTATATTAGGTTTTCCATTTCTTTTTCGTTTTTGGCAAACCATTTGATGTTGTCCATGTATCTTAGGTGATTGATCGTTTCTTGCGATTTCCTAAGTTTGTATCTGCGTGTACAATTCCTCAGTAAGTGGTTTAATGGCGTCATTACTATTACAAATAGTAATCGTGATAGAGCATCTCCCTGGAATATACCTCTCTAAATCTTTGCCTCAGCTTAGCTTTTTCCTCCGGCTGTCCATTGCCCTTTCCTCGTTTTCATGGTTTTCTCGATAAAGTTAATGATTTCGTCTGATATCTTGTACATTATGAGACAGTTTATTATCCAGCTTTGCGGGACTATTTCATATGACTTTTTGTAGTCAATCAATACCATAGCTAGATTTTTCCATCTCATTTTGATCTTGTTTATGATGTGTTGATCAATGTGCAGTAGCTCTCCTGTGCCTCTGGTCCACTTGTGGCATTCTTTATGTTCATCGAAGAACAGTCAGCGGCTTATCAACGAGTTGTAGATCTCCTTCCTTACTTGTACCTTAGAATTATTAATCCCTGCGAGTTTTTCACACTGGTAAAATCTGATGATCTTTTACTGGAGTCTGAGTGACAGCAAGTCTTCTCAGTTCTCTGGCCGATCTTAGTAATAATTTGGAAGGTATCAGCACGTTTTCTGATTTCCAGATCAGCCAGTCCCCTTACGAAGCCTTTTGGAATTGTTCCGAGCGCATCAATTATAATTTGTATCATCGTCACTTTCATATTACATAACTTTTTTAGTTTTCTGGCAAGGTCAAAGTACTTGTCTCTCTTTTCGTTTTCTTTGATTTTCATTCTGTAGATCACCGGGACAGCAAAATTTACAATTCAGCGGGTTCTCTTGTGTATTTTGAATTTTTTTTTTATTATCACAAGGTCTGGTCTTCTGGTCGGGATTAAGGGATCTGTTTATATTTCAAACTCCCAGTGAATTTTGTGTATCTCATTCTTCTAGACGGATTCTGATTTGTGCATGTACCATTTGGTTGTAGGGTCAAATTTCAATTTCTTACACAATTCCCAGTAGATCACCTTCCTCATTAAATCGTGTCTTGTCATATTTTACTTTTGGGTCAATTTGCTACATTCACTAATGAAGTGATTAATCGTTTCCTCTCCATCACCACATAGACTACTCTCGCTGTTCTGTGGCATCTTAACTATTATTGCTTTGACATAATTGTTCCTTATGGCGTTGTTTTGTGCTGCTATTAGAAGAGACTCAGTTTCTCTCTTAAGGTTTCTTTTTCGTTGCTACGTCCGATTATATTACTCCTTGTAAGTTTTTCACACTAGCGTCCGCTGATAGTCTTTTACTGAAGTTTGAACGACAGCCAGTCTCCTCAAGTCTCCAGGACTCTTCTCAGTATTCTGGCTGACCTCAACAATGCTGTAGTTTGGATGGTCTCTACTTGTTCTCTGATTTCTAAGTCTTCTAGTCCCTGTACTAATCCTTTTGTGACTGTACACATTACAATTGGTATCACTGTCACCTTCATGTTTCATAGTTCTTTTAGTAATTATTATTATCATTTGTTAAAAACTTTAGTATTTGAAACTATATAATCCTATGCAAATCATTTGTATTAAGAATAATTATTCGAAATTATAATTGGTTTTAAAGATTTATTAATATTAGTTACTTGAAACCATATAATTGTGTCCTGGAAATTATTAGTATTGGATAAATTCATTTGAAACAATATAAACGTGAGTAAAAAAAAAATTAGTATTAAGAAAGAATAGAAACAATAGAAACAATAAAATTGTTAGAAAAAGGACTGATTTTGGCATTAATTTAACCAACAGAAGAGAAAATGAACTTCGAAGTGATGACAAATAAGATGGGGCTCTTCATTCTCCAAATCCCAGAATTTGAGCCTTGTCATCGGATTGAGTTTAATGTATTTCTCAGTAAAACACACCTTTGCTTGGTTAGTTGCTCGGTTGGGTTTTAATGGTATATCAACCTCTGTTGGTTACTTAATGCCAAATCCTGTTTACAGGTACTGCCACTCAATGTCAGAATGGACCAAGGAGCAATGGCAAAGATGGAGTACTCTACATTCCCATAAACTCCAGGACTGGAGCCTCACCATATGTTTAGGTTTGGTATCATATCTAGGACACTCACTGTGGGTGGGTTCTTACCCCACTGAAGAGATGTAGTCGGCGTATTCTACAGTCCCTGTTTGTGTGGGTGGGTCTGCTTCTTTGTAAAGTGCACAATCGATATATTCTAAGCGCTCCTACATAACGGATTTGTGAGTTCTATGAACAGTTTTGAGAAAAATCCACGTCAATATGCATGCATGTATATATACATCTGTGTGTGTGTGTGTGTGTGTGTGTGTGTGTGTGTGTGTGTGTGTGTGTGTGTGATACCGTTTTGTTTTGTGCAACTGAAAAAAATTTAAGACAAAGAGTGCGTTTCATAACGGGGATATAAACAACGCCGGAATAAGATGGGAGAGTGTATCGGTCGAAACGTGCATCAACTTAATTCTTTGAATAGTTATAACTATAGTCAGATTTCAAATTCGGTTTCAAAATTGCTACGTTTTCTCGCATTTGAGTGCTTTAGCTGTCGTGTAAAATCTCCTTCTGTAATATGGGCTATTATTAAGTGACTCCCGGATTATCTTCCTTGTTCTTACATCAACAGGTTCCCCATGGAAACGATCTAAAAGGATCTCTTGTTGTCTACATGTATGGAAAAAGAAAAACAACTTTTCTCGTCTTGTCTGAGCATCTCCCTCTACCCGCAAGTGCCTATCTACCTAAAGATCTCAAAACCGACTCACTGCCATACCAAACTACCTACTACCTGACGGCGGACTTTGAATTACAGAAAGGCCACCCCCTCCGCCCCCATCAAGTGCCTGGTTCTTTCACGCTGCCGCCCATTGATATTTCTGTTTATAGGCATTTGATGATCTTATCTTCACTTAGAAACTGACAAGCGAACCGAATTCGTTATTTTTTTATCTTCTTTTTTCCGCACACTTTCTTTCTTTCTTTCTTTCTTTCTTTCTTTCTTTCTTTCTTTCTTTCTATCATAATCTTTCTTTGCTTCTTTAATTAATTTTTCATCTATGCTTTCATTTCGTTCATGTGACACATTCTTTCTTTCTATATTTCTTTCCTTCTTTCTTTCGCTTTAATCATCATATTTCTTTCTTTCTCTCTCTCTCTCTCTCTCTTTCTTTCTACCATAATCTTTTATTGCTCCTTTATTCATTCATTATTTATATCATCTACGTGTTATTTTATATCATTCTTTTTTTCAATATCTTGCATCTAAAAATATTTCTTTTTTCTTTCTTTAACGTTCATGAAGTCTTTCTTATTCCTGTGTATAAATTCCTTCCTTCCTTCCTTCCTTCCTTCCTTCCTTCCTTTTTGTTTTCTCTCTTTCTCGCCTTCATTCTGTTTTCCTGCATGTGATTCTTTCTTTCTTTCTTTCTTTCTTTCTTTCTTTCTTTCTTACACCTCTCTCTTCCTTTTCCTTGACTTCTTTTTTCCCTAATCTACAATGTACACTTCGTTCTTTTACCAAAACATATTCCGTTGTTTCTTCATCAGTTCCCACATCTTCGTCTAATACCCCCTCCTTGACACACACCCCGAGGGCTACTCGACACACCCACAACTTACTGACTTATTGACTACTCTATTCATCTTATCTATATTTAGCTTCACCTTATCTATTTCCATTATATATATATATATATATATATATATATATATATATATATATATATATATATATACACGGTTAACATTGCTTCTAAGATCCCTTTCCACTTATAAAGGCACCGAATAAAACAGATGCTTTTCGTTATTTATATACAATGTCAACATAGAACCACTTGGATCGGGTTTTGGGTTTCAGAGGAGGGGCTGTATATCGACATTTTTAAGGGATATTCCTGGGGTTCTTCAGGTGGGTTCTTGTCGATTTAGGGATTTGTTTCGGGATTTATGGAAGTGAAAAAAAATAACAACAAAAAACAAAACAAAAACGTGAAATTAGACGAATAGAGAAGCCTATGAATACAAAAAAGGCCCAGTGGCGTAACCGTATCAAATGTAGGCGAATCGAGTTCGGATTTGGGTCTAAGTTGCTAATAACCACTTCTCTAGAGACAAAGGGAAAGACATGAATCTGCTTCTTCCTGTGCTATATTATACATTGGAAGGAAAAATAAAAAATAAAAAAATAAATAAAGAAATAAATAAAGAAAGAAAGAATGGAAAAGGAAAAGATGACGATGAAACAAAAAAAGGGCAAAGAAGAAAGCGAGAAAGAAAAATCGAGGAAAGAAAGAGCGAAGCGAAAGATGAAGATAAAACCGCATGTAAAAAAAGAAAGAAAGAAAGAAGGAATGGAAAAGGTAAAGAAAGAAATATGAAGATGAAAGTGGATGTAAATTTTCTATCTATAAGATATTTCATCATTGTCACATCGCATTGGTTGGATCGTTATTCAAAATCAAAGTCAGTTCCACAATTTTTGTCTCAAGTTATACTCGCCACATAAATCTATTTTCACAATCATTTTAAACATTTAAACACTCCATACTTAATTGCAATATTAATGTTTTAAAAGCCAATGTATTAATAAAGTTTACAATCATTTTAAACCTGTAAACACTTCATGTTAAGTTGCTATATCAATATTTTAAAAGTCAATGTTTTAATACGGTAGCATTTCGGTGGTCTAAGTTAAAAAATAAAACAAGTTTCAATCGAATTTAAAACTTAATAATAATAGTGTTTGTGTTTATGCTTATCTTGATAATCACACTTTTTCAAGAGCGTTAACTTTTAGATTCTAATCATTGAATACTTCTATTTATTTATCTATTTGGAATGCATTATATTTACATTCTACTTTTAGGATTTGACTCAACATAGAGTTTAATGGCTTCCAAAGGTGGCATTGAAGCAAATATATATTAAGATGTGAAAAAATTTGACACCATGAATAGCTTCTTTTTGTGGATTGGTCATTTCTCGGCCAATCAATGAATGTCTAATCACGATAGTTGCTTTGGCAAATGCAAAGAACAAATATACACACACATATATATAGATAGATAGATTGAAGATTGATCTAAAGCCACCAAGAAAGCAATTTGGTTATAAAGGAATAACCCTCTGACTTTTTGACTAATTTGAATTCCATTGAAAATACATAGTTAAGTTTGAAGAAGTGTAATCATCGAGATAAGTGATTCTCAATCTTTTTTTTAAGCCAGCTTGAGATGTAGAATATATCAACTTCATCTCTGCAGATATGAAATATCCCCCCTCGTCCAACGAGTGTCCTACATATGATACTAAACTGCAGTGATATACCATAAAACACAACCAACCAATTGCCCAGTCGGCTGGGGCTGTAGAATACACCGATTGCACCTATGCAGAGGGGTAAGACCCACCCAATGAGTGTCCTGGATATGACACTAAACAGTCTGATGGTGAGGTTCCAGTGATGCTGGGACTTTGGGGACTGCGTAGCACTCCTTCATTGCCATTGCTCCCAGGTCCGATCTGGCCTGGTGTGGTAGCACCTGATAAGGGCCCTATCTATGGGTTAAATAGAACTAACAGCATACTTATGCTAATCTGAATTGTTTGATTAAACTGAATAGCTTGAAATAGAAATGTTTTTGACAATTAAACCGTACTTACATTTAAACCGCGTGCTTATGCTAAACTGAATTATTTTAAATTTAACTGTTTTTTGACAATGAAACTGTATTTACACTAAATGGATTTGTTTAATATAGAACTGTTTTGACATTTAACTGTGTGTAAACAAAATCTGTACTTAGCTGAATTAGAACTACTTGACTAAACTGAATAGTTACTATTTACCAACCCCTCCGCTCGGGCAGGATATGACACAAGGTCAATTTTTTTAAGCGGAGTTTAACAGGTTTTGAATTCAGAGTTTTCCTTCTCCTAGACTAGTTGCCCCACCAAGGCTGAAGAACCTAGTCCGTCCTACTATTTACCCATAGCTGGAGGGAGAATAAGGGGGTTCATACCTTTCCCAAGGGTATTTGCCCGAAAGTGAACGTAATAGCGCGACTGGAGTACGAACTCGCGTACTATGATTCCGCAGTTCATCGCTTTTAACCATTACACCACGAGGACACTGAATAGTTTGAAATAGAAATGTTTTCACAATTAAACTTTACTTACATTTAAACTGCGTACTTATCCTAAACTGAATTGTTTAAAATAGAATTATTGTCATAAAAATGGATTTAGCGTTAAAAAACCCACAAAGGTTGATATGCCATAAAACCCAACCAACCAACAATACTACTAAAGAGCTATTTTTATTCAATGCAAGCCTTGTGGTTGATGAATTTTTGGTTGGAATGGGAGCCAAAATAGTTGAACCTTAGTTGTACGAATGAACAAACGGACATTTGATGAATTATAATGAGATTATAATCTCGTTCGGAGTTTTTCTCATCGTCAATCAGGTTGTTTATTTATATATCTATTTGTATATTTACAAATTGAAATCTGTACTGAAAAAGAGACCCGGATATGACAATAAACAGCATCTGTTGGAGAGGCTCCTGTGCTAGAGCTTTGGGGAATGAGGAGTAACTCTTCATTACCATTACTCCCAGGTCCATTTTGACTCTAGTAGGAGTACCTGATAGAGTCCCATCTATGGATAGAATAAAACTGTTCAATCATTTAGTAAGGATTTTTATTAGTTATTTGAAATCATAAAGCTGTTCATGAATTATTTGTTTTATATAGGAATACTTGATGAATAGAATTATTAGTATTTGATAGGAAAAGTTAAAATCATTTTACTGTGTTCATACAAATGATTCATATTCGACTGAATAATTATTGCTTGAAACTATTTGATATAGAAAAATTATCTTACTCTAAAATTTCATGGCTATAAAAATGATTCCTGTGCTAGAAAATTAAACTAAGTTAATGGGGTATGAGACTCTAGTCCCGGCGCTTGAATCATATAAATTTGTTTTGGCTCGAGGAAAATATTGAGGTCACTTTAAAGAACTAAGGTAAAATTGGTGGATAAAATCTCAGTGACAAGAAAACTTTTCAACCCTCCTGGATTTTTAAAAAAAATTCCAGAAGAATTCTCTGAAGTGTTGTGGTCTGAATTCTGATCGCCACCTCCATCTTTTTTCCTAGTTTTTTAGGGATTGTTCCAAAGAGTATGACTGGTATGACTATCACATTCGTCTTCAGTAAACTTGTTAAGTTCTCCGGCAAGGTTCTGGTCTTAATCCAGTCTTTTGGCGTCCTTTAAAGTTCGAGAATCGAACACTCCATATTTAAATGAACATTTTGCAAACAGGACTCGAATGTGGTCTCGGACACTTTATTCAGAACATCTGAATTTGTTTTTCCACAGCTGGACTTGTTAGTCATGTGATCTCACATGACTGCAAACAATTGCAGGCTGAATTTACACACGTTTTTCCACAGGAGCCCACATCAAAGTTGTGACATTATGTAAACATGTTTAGTTAAAGAGAACCGAACTTTTCTTTTTTATGATTTTTTTCTGACTTTCTTGCTAGTTTCTTTGTGCTGGGGTCCAGTTTATCGAGGGGATCCAAAGCGCATTCGATCGATGGTAGGGGCTAGGTATATATATATATATATATATACAATGAAAACGGATATTATTAGATATTAATATACTGCACTGATATTCTGTTCACAAAAGATAAAATTGTAATAACCCTGAAACCAAAATTAAAATTGCAAATATATATATATATATATATATATATATATATATATATATATATATATATATATATATACACGTAGTATTAGCGTTCTAGCTGCTATAATATTAACTACAGGGTTTCAATACCGCGGAGTTTGGTAATCAATAATACCTAACAATATCCATCATCATTGTATAATGTATATAATAATATTCGTTTAGATTTTAAAAAGTTTTTACGATTTTTTTTGTAGAACATATAATGAAAATGTTTGGTATGATAGTATCGCCCATAAATAAGTACAATACAATTTTTATTTCAAGTTAATTTTCTTCTGAACCAAAGAAACCACGATTTTATTATTTCTTGTGGAACGTTAAAAAATCAAAGCATATTATTTGATAGTATTAATGACTAAACTCCACAGCACTGAAAGATTATAATGTAGAATATAGTTATATATATGTATATATATATATAGAGAGAGAGGTGTAAGAGGGAGACTTTTTATGAACTGTTGCATATTCTAATTTTTCACTGCTGAGTTTCAATGTTGCTAAGTTTGGCAATAAACACTACCGAACAATACTCGTTTTGACTGTATAAATTTCTACAAGAAATAATAAAATACTGGTATATTTCAGATGATGAACCTGATTTCAGGTATGGTCTCGGAGTCGAAGCATCATTACCACAATCTCAGTTCACACTAGCAGTATCTTATGATAGCATCATGCTGTATTGTTTTCAGTCACAGGGCAGGAATATCACTTCCATGCAGATTCAGCTTCTGCCTGACCTCGATGGTATAATTTTCACCAGAAATTATAAAATCCTAGCATTTCTAGAAGAGCTATTAGAATGTGCATTCGATCAGTCAGCTGGGGCTGTAGATTATGCCGAGTGCATAGGGGTAAGACCCTCAACCCACAAAGCCACCTGTTAGCCGTGGGTGGTGATCCGTAATGATTCAGGACGGGATCCCGGTGTCTGAACAGTCCAAAACATGACAACTGATGTGATCGACCTGCAATACTCCACTTATGTTCTATTGGGCTCGACGGAAGGTCGAAGAGTCCCGACCCAATCTATTAGCTGGTCATGTGTCAAGTCCTAACATCTCTACAATTGTTTCAAGCGTATTCTTCAAAGTTTTCTCATGGCAAACAATTGGCCTATTTTATCTTAAAGGTGCAAGAGGCGACGGCTAAGGGTCAACTGCGCTGAGATAGCAATGTTTGAAATCATTTAACTCTGAATACAAATAAAACAAATCAGTTCTAACTCGTTTAAAAATAAAGTTACCAACAAACTATTCGCTTGCAATCGTATATATATATATATATATATATATATATATATATATATATATATATATATATATATACTGCCTGTATTTTCTCTTAGATAATTCGCTTCGACGTATTTTATTTTTGGTCCATTGAAGCCGTTGCACGAGTCGTTTTATTTTTGTATGAAATCAATTCAAGAAGGCGACATATTTTTCCCAAGGAATCTTTATATAAGTGCACATGACAGGTCATTATAATTGTCGTTTCATTGTTTGTCCCTCTCATTAAAGATGGCTCCATCTGGGGCTAAAAGTACTTGGGAAAATATGTTGCCTTTTTTTAATTCATTCCATTCACAAGACAAACCATTCCCCCGAACACTTGAACGGATAAACGATAGAATAAACAGAAAAGAAGTGTATTTCCTATTTGATAACACACACACACACACACACACACACACACACACACACACACACACACATATATATATATATATATATATGTATAAAAAGAATTTGTCACTAAATAACCCATAAAGGTTGATATGCCATAAAACAAAATAACCAAAACCAGAGTGTGTACATTTGTGGGTGATAAAGATAATAAATTTATACAACGATAAAATGGGCAGGGGGCGTTCTCATGGTGTAATGGTTAAAGCGATGGACTACAGAATCGTAGTAAGCGAGTTCGTGCGCCAGTCGGACTAATAACCGTGGGAAAGGTATGAACCCTTTATCCTCCCAGCAATGGGTTAAATAGTACCCCTATTGTTCTTCTTGGAGAATGGCTTCGGCATTAAATAACCTACAAAGGTTGATATGCCATTAAACAAAGAAACCAAACCAAACTGAATGGGCAGATATGATATATCTGTCCTATTTAATTATATTAACATTTGGCATTAAATTATCTCCAAGGGTTGATATGCCATTAAATCAAATATATTTTCTGTTGATAATAGATTCATATTACTGCAACTGAATAGTCACACTAGCGACAGTATTACCGATAAAATTGTCATCAGATGATAATGGTGCCGGGGTCGAAGAAACATTACCACCAACCCCAGCATAAGGATCCACAGGGGATAAATCAAGGGATGTTCAGTCCATGTTGTGAGCAGTTACTTGCAACCTTCTTCACTCCAATTTTACAAAAAAAAGGGTCGCATATTTTTGCTGTACTGATGATCGTTATGGCTGTGGATTTACATTCAGTTTGATAAGCGAAGGCAGTTGTGAACGACACATCTTGCGCAGATAGCTAAGTCTAAGGGCAAAGTAAAACGGGAGTAGGATTTCACTCCTTGGCCACCCCCGTTATAGCAACTGGGGATGGGTTGCAAAAATAACAATCATTGTTATCAGAGAGGCTGTTGTATCATGTTCTTCAGTTGCTTAGAAATCAGTTTTGATGGATATTAAAAAAGATACAGGTTTAGTCCTTCTATATCAAAACAGGATGCAAATAATATTTTTGGCCTGTGATTTATCTTTCACCTTCATCAGATATATTTTTTATATTTGGATAAAATCAAGGAATCTCGTGATTTAGGTATATATATATATATATATATATATATATATATATATACAACTCCTTCGGACAAACAGGATGCGACACAAGGTCAATTTTTAAGTGGACTTTAGCAGATTTGAAGTCAGGTTTTACCTTTCCCGAGACTGGTTGCCATACTAAATTTGAAGACCGTCAACCTGCTCTATAATTCACTCATAGCTGGGAGGAAGTATAGTTGGATGCATGCTTTTCTACCCCCGACATATATATATATATATATATAGCGTTCTGCATATCTAGCCACACTGAAAACTTGCGATACAACGGAACAATCTGTTTGTATATGACAATGTAAATGCTCCCCTCCTGGAGGTCTCGCACTCTAGTGAAGGAATTAACAGCTGCCATTAACGTAATGCAAAGCTCTTCTAACGAATTGAGCACTCTGGTATCCGATAGCGCAAAATGTAAACAAACAAAAGCTAATGTAAATGCTTAATAATTGCTGATTTGACTTACATCGTCGAAGTGGCCCAACGGCTAGATACCACGTCTAACATAAAGTTAGGCGGGTCTCGATACCAGCTTGAAGCGTTCTGAGTGTGTACCTACGCCGAAAAGCTGGAGTACAACGAAACAGTCCGTCTATGGATGACTATGTACGTATAAGTTCTAAAATTCACTCAGCAATTAAAGAACCATAGTTGAACATTTTTTGTGGTAACTTATCGTATGCACCTCGTGTATATATATATATATATATATATATATATATATACGAAGAGCATACGATAGGTTTCCAGACTTTTTTCGTATGGGCATTTAAAATTGCCGTAGACACTTGCAAATTCACTATGTTATTGCTATACATCTTATGAGATGACTGACCAATTTTTTCTGATTTCACATTCAAATGAACAGCTACAGCCACAATTGGAATACACCTACTAAAGCCTGATTGTCACCGCTGGTAAATTTCAAAAATGCAATCTGACACTTTAGAAGAACGATATGCAATAAAATTCTGTTATAAACTTGGAAAAAAATGCCACAGAAACGTATGGAATGCTTCAGACTGCTTTTGGAGCATCTTGCATGAATCGAGAATCAGTTTTTGAGAGGCATAGGAGATTCAAGGAAGGCAGGGAGGGTGTGAGGGATGATGAGAAGTCTGGGAGGAGTAAGGAAGTAAATACACCAGAGTTGTATGGTTAAAGGGTTAGGGTTAGGGTTACTATATTGAGGTTTAAAGGGAGTTCAGGAAGATATTCAGTTGGAAGAGGCCAGCACTCTTCAATTCGGGTCAGTGGTATTTCCACCAGGACAATACACCAGTCCACATCTCCAGCCATGTCACTGACTATTTAACCAAGATGGGCATCAAGACAGTTCCTCAGCCTCCTTATAGTCCAGACCTTGCTCCCTGTGACTTTTGGTTATTCCCTAAGCTCAGAGGCTGTCGTTATGAGACAATTGCGGAGATGAAAGAGGCTATGACGAAGGTCATTGACACACTCACACAAGAGGACTTCCATGGGACCTTCCAGAAGTTGTTGGAACAGTACAACAAGTGCATTGCAGTTGAAGAAGATTAGTTCGAAGGGAACTCGAGTTTCATGTGTGTTCTGTCAATAAAAGTGCCCATAAGAAAAAGTATTGAAACCTATCACGTGCTCCTCGTATATATATATATATATATATATATATATATATATATTCCTGTTTTAAACTTGGAAAAAATGCCACAGAAAACTATGGAATGCTTCAGACTGCTTTTCGACCATCTTGCATGAATCGAGCATCAGTTTTTGAGTGGCATAAGAGGTTCAAGGAAGGCAGGGTGTCTGTGAGGGATGATGAGAGGTGTGGGAGGAGTAAGGATGTCAGAACACCAGATTTGATTGGCCAAATAAAGAATTTCATGGATAAGGACCGCTGTGTGTCTATAGAGACAATAAGTGCACAGTTTGATGTCAGTGTGGAAATTGTACACACAATTATTCGGGAGGAACTGAAGATGCGGGAGATATGCGCGAAGTTTTCCCAAGGGTGCTCAGAGAAGATCAGAAACAAAGACATTGTCATGACAGCAGGGAGATGGTCGAGCTGATCAATTCAGATCCCGCAGTGTTTGATGCTCTGTTGACATGTGATGAAAGCTGCTTCTACTGCTATTACCCAGAGACCAAGAGATAGAGTTCTCAGTGGAAGCATGCTGGCTCTCCCAGACCCAAGGAGGCCAGACAAAGCAAATCCACACACAAACTTTTGATGATCCTTTTTTTTGACAGCACTGGCATGTTCTACATGCACTGGGTTCCCACTGGACTGACAGTCAACAACGAATACTAAGTTGAGGTTTTAAGAGAGTTCAGGAAGAGATTCCGTCGGAAGAGGCCAGCACTCTTCAATTCGGATCAGTAGCATTTCCCCAAGGTCAATGCACCAGTCCCCAACTCCATCCTTGTCACTGACTATTTGACCAAGATGGGCTTCAAGACAGTTCCTCAGCCTCCCTGTAGTCAAGACCTTGCTCCTTGTGACTTTTGGTTATTCCCTAAGCTCAGAGGCTGTCGTTATGAAACAATTGAGGAGATGAAAGAGGCTATGCCGAAGGTCATCGACACACTCACACAAGAGGACTTCCATGGGACCTTCCAGAAGTTGTTGGAACTGTACAACAAGTGCATTGCAGTTGAAGATTAGTTCGAAGGGAACTCGAGTTTCATGTGTGTACTATTAATAAAAGTGCCCATACGAAAAAAGTATGGACACTTATTCAATGTACTCTGAGAGAAGAAAGCAATTTCTATCCCAGTTTGCAGCTGGATGATAGTGGGGGGTTCCGTTCGAATAGGACATCAATTTTTTGGCTTCATTTGATATCTCAGTTTAATAGCATATAACCCTTCGTGGTTTATAAAATTCTGAATCCACCTTATGCAGTGATACTATTTAACCAATAGCTGGGGTTAATCTTTTTGTTCAGCCAACTTTTGAATGAGAGGGAAATATCCCTTAAATACTTATTAGAACCCTTCATTCTCTGATCCAATCGGCTGGGTCACCTGAATATCCTGACTGTATCTCTGCCGAGTGGTAAAACTCCCCCAACGAGTATCCAGGATATGACAGTAAACAATCGAATGGTGAGGCTCCAGTAATACTGGAGCTTTGGGGAATGCGGAGTACACCTTTATTGCCATCACTTTCAGAACAACTCTGGCACGGAGTGCTAGCACTTGATAGGGTCCTATCTGTGGATCAAATAGAACTAAACAGTGTACTTATGCTAAACTGAATTGTTTGAAATAGAACTGATTATGTGCATATGAATGGATTTTGCATTGAATAACCTACAACAGCTGATATATCATAAAACCAAATCAAAACAAACCAAATCGACTCTCTTTCGATAATATAGTCAGGGACCCTTGTAACTAGCAGTTCACGGTCATCTTATATATATATACATATATATTTATATATGGGTGTGTACGTGTGTTTGCGTGTGTGGGCGAGTGTAAGAAGGAGGAGTGAATAAGAACAGTTAACGTATTTCATATCAATGGGTGGACACAATATACAAACATTATTTAATTTGACGATCGTAACCCGATAAAGATAACTGCTATAAATAGATTCTAAGTACAATGAGTCCGCCTCAAAATATCACTTATCTTATTTTTAAAAATTTTATTTGTTTCACGTGTCTTACAATAATAGCCCATGTTTTCTTATTTCTAGAAACTGTCATTATGATTGTTTGGTTTGGTTTGGTCTTTTATATATATATATATATATATATATATATATATATATATATATATATTAAAATGATTGATTGTGGTGAATCTGACAATATGATGGAAATATGTGGAAAGTTTTAAGGGTTTGATTCCCCCAACTTTCCACATTTTTCCATCATATATATATATATATATATATATATATATATATATAGATATATGTATATATACGAGGTTCATACGATAAGTTTCCAGACTTTTTTCGTATAAGCACTTTTATTGATAGAACACACATGAAACTCGAGTTCCCTTCGAACTAATCTCCTTCAACTGCAATGCACTTGTTGCACAGTTTCAACAACTTCTGGAAGGTCCCATGGAAGTCCTCTTGTGTGAGCGTGTCAATGACCTTCGTAATAGCCTCTTTCATCTCCGCAATTGTCTCATAACGACAGCCTCTGAGCTTAGGGAATAACCAAAAGTCACAGGGAGCAAGGTCTGGACAATAAGGAGGGTGACGAACTGTCTTGATGCCCATCTTGGTCAAATAGTCTGTGACAAGGCTGGAGTTGTGGACTGGTGTATTGTCCAGGTGGAAATACCACTGATCCGATTTGAAGAGTGCTGGCCTCTTCCAACTGAATATCTTCCTGAACTCCCTTAAAACCTCCACATAGTAACCCTCACCCTAACCTAACCCTTTAACCAATCAACTCTAGTGTATTGACTTCTTTACTCCTCCCACACCTCTCATCATCCCTCACGGAATCCCTGCCTTTCTTGAATCTCTTATGCCCCTAAAACCTTATGCTAGATTCATGCAAGATGGTCGAAAAGCAGTCTGAAGCATTCCATACGTTTCTGTTGCATTTTTCTTTGTTTAAAACAGAATTTTATAGCATATCGTTCTTCTAAAGTGTCAGATTACATTTTTGAAATTCACCAGCTGTGATAATCAGGCTTTAGTAGGGTGTATTCCAATTGCTACTGTAGCAGTTTATTTGAAGCTGAAATCATAAAAATTGGTCCGTCATCTCGTAAGATGTATAGCAATAACATAGTGAATTTTCAAGAGTCTACGACAATTTTAAATGCCCATACGAAAAAAGTCTGGAAACCTATTGAATTCACCACACACGTGTGTATGTGTGTGTGTGTGTGTGTGTGTGATGACATTTTTTATCAAAGATGATAGACAAGGAGTTGAATTGCGTGCTCCAGATGTCAACGACTCGAAATGAACGCTACATTCAAAATATTCATTGATCATATAAAACATTTTATAATCTGTGGCGTGGTCACATTCACATCCTCGACAATGACCAACGAAGGTCGAGAATAATATACTCGGTTTACAATATCAGAGATTTCGGACAATTACAAAACAGCGTCAGTTGCATCATTTTTCTTGCGATCATGAAAAGGCTAATAAAATCCAAATTCTTGCTTGTTATAATTACTAAAATATAACAACAAGAAAATATGCCCCCCAACACACACACACACACACACACACACACACACACACACACTATATATATATATATATATATATATATATATATATATATGTATATAAAGGATCAAACAACATAAATCAAATGTTTTAATTGTTCTCACTTAGTATCGACCTTAGGTAATCACCAGTGGTTTTGAAAAGATTTTATTCTATAAAAGAAGCTAAGAAGAATGAAGTAGCATCTTAGCATATCTATCTATTCATTCAATCAAAATTGTTTTTCGCATTATATATATACAGAAAATGATTAAATGGCCTTAAATTTGAGGTTTCATAATGAAATTCCTCAGTAAAAATGGGCGGATGGTGAAAATTGCGAGTATCAAACTCCTTACCCGGAAGTCAACACGCTGTGTCAGTTTTTTCGACGGAGATCAGAATGAAGTAACTGTTCATTAATCTCAGCTGTATTATCGTCTACGGAAAAAAAGATACTTAAAAAAGAAAAAAGACCTGATAAACCGGAACTTTGTGATGTTGATCGCGAGGAGGGGAAATCCTTTTTATCTCAGAAAAATTGATGACATTACGAAGAAATTATTTCTTCCAATGCTGCCTTCTCAATCGAAAGTCTACTCCTCTAATGGTACGCTGCCTTATCGGCCGAGAAGAAAATAGGCTGAGTGTATCCTCTGCAGAGGAGTAAGACTCATCTGATGGTGAGGCTCCAGTTTCGGAGATCAAGGGAGTGTGGAGTACCAGTTCATTACTCTTTTTCCTATGTCTACTATGATCCGGAGTGTTTGGGTCCAATCTATTTGTCAAATAGATCCGTTTAAAAATTATTTGTATTAGACAGGAATACATAATATCATGTAGCTATAAATCATCTGTATTAAATCAGTTAATTGAAGCTCTAATTGCTTACTAAGCATTTTTATTATTAGTTACTTGAAACCATATAACTGTGTGCAAGCAAATAATATTATTCTATGAAATTATTCATTTTAGATAGAATTGAAAACTAAATATTATTATTAGTTCCTTGAATGCATATAATTTGTGGCATTTATTAGTGCTGGATAAGAGTATATGAAACGATATAACTATGTGCAAACAAATAATCATTATTAACTTAGGAATAGTTACTTTGAACGATATAATTGCGAATAATCTATTGATATTAGTTAGAAACATTATTGGTGTTGCTTAGAATACACTGACTTTATCCTCTGCGAAGGAGTAAGTAACTGTTCGTGAGGCTCCACTTCTGAAGCTTTGAACTCAGACAAATTCGGGCCATTTAAACCAACAAAGTGCGGATTTTCCTTATCAGAAAAAGATTCAATTTATAAGTTTGTCGCCAAGACACGAGGCCATGAATTACAAGGTTCTGACAAAATTTACATAAAGTTCAAATATTTCAAAGATTACAAATAAAATGCATCCAATATTTTGATAGGTATAGTGCTCAGAGGCGCAAAAAATAACACACACACACACACACACACACACACACACACACACACACACACACACACACACACACACACACACACACACACAGACATATATTTATATATATATATATATAAGTTTATAAACAAAGAGTAATCAATATCGGATCGTTTGTTTGTTTGTTCGGGTTTTTTTTATTGCATATCAACTTTTGTAGGTTATTTAATGCCAAATCCATTTTTATACAAATGAACTGTTCTATTTTAAACGATTCAGTTTAGCATAAAACATTTCCGTTTCGAGCTACTCAATTTAGCCAAACAGTTCTGATTCAAACAATTTAGTTCAGTATAAGTATAATTTTTGTTTACACAGTTAAATGTCAAAACAGTCCTATTTCAAGCAATTCAGTCTAGCATAAGCCCGCAGTTTAGATATCAAAACAGTTCTATTTCAAGTAATTCAGTTTGGCATATGTAGGCATTTTAGTTCTATTTGACCCATAGATTGAACGCTATCAGGTGCTACCACCCCGAGTCAGAGTGGACCTGGGAGCGATGTTAAGGAAGGGGTACTCTGCATTCCCCAAAACTCCAGCTTTACTGGAACCTCACTATCAGATTGTCTAGTGCCATATCTTGGACGCTCGTTAGGGAGAGGGTCTTACCCCTCTGCAGAGAAGCAGTCGGTGTATTCTACTGCTCCAGCCGACAAGGCAAGTCAATATCGGTGACTGAGCATATGGTCTAATGATTACATCGGTGACAAACTGACAGTCACTTAGCTCAGTTGACTCTGTGTCGACGTTATCCTAACTTATATATATATATATGTATATATATATATATATATATATAGGAAACTAAATAAATCTGACTGTACATACAAGAAAAAAAACAAAACGTCTTCGAAGAATGATTTTACTTATAGTTTGAATTATTTGCCAACGTTAAACGTTGCGGTTTTAAAAAATTAAACCTTCATCAAGGAGTTAGAATATGTGATTTTGTATTTTCTGGATTTAATTTGAATTAAAATTATATATTCTCAGATAGATAAATATACTGATATATATATATATATATATATATATATATATATATATATATATATATATATATATATAATATGTTGTGAAGATAAGTTTTCTAACTCAAATTACATCACATAAATTTGCAACAGAACGCAATCAACGAAAATTAAGCGTTTAGAATTTTCTCATTTTTTTCATTTCATTTAAATACTCATTCGCTCGGAAAAAAAATTTGATAGTTTTAAATATAAAAAACGAATTATTCAACTTTGACGAATGATGCAAACTATAAATAAAATTATCCTTGTGTTTTGGGAGTATTTTTTATGCAGGTACATTTTCATATAGATATAGGGTGTCTCAATACACATGGGACTCCTGCGACTGCTGATAACTCTTCTACTTATAATGTTGAGTTATTTTTTGTATCAGATTTGAAAATAGTATACTATAACAACTATTAATCCTTAATCACAATGCCTTGAACAAGAGAGGAAAAATATTTTGTGTCACTATTTATTTGGAGATAAAATCATTCAAAAATGTCTCAAAATACATGCGACTCATTAATATGATAATGATTTACTACTGAGGCAAGAAACTAAAAAAAGATTGCATGTCCCGGAAGCAGATATGATAGTTAAAAAAAGCATTGATTTGATGTCTCTGATTCTTAATTAAAAGGATGCATTTTTTACTAGAGATATTCCACATGACAGTCATTGCGCTTGTCTCAGCAATATATCATTATCAGATTAATGGGTTGCATCTATTTCGATACACCATGTATATATGTATATATATATATATATATATATTTTTTTTTTTTTCTTTGTTGAATCATAGATTGTTGATTGGTAGATTCGTTGGTTGGTTAGTTTTTACCGCATGAAATACTTGTTTGGGTTATTTAAAGTCGAAGTTTGGTTTCAAATAATTAATCAGGATTATTTGAAACCAGTTATAGGTTCAAGAAGCAACTCTTTATTCTTATAATTTACTCTCAAATATATGGGGGGGGTGTCCTCGTGGTGTAATGGTTAAAGCGATGGACTGCGGAATCGTAGAACGCGAGTTCGTACTCCAGTCGCGCTATTACGTTCACTTTCGGGCAAATACCCTTAGGAAAGGTAAGAACCCCCTTATCCTCCCAGCTATGGGTTAAATAGTACCACTACTGATCTTCTAGGAGGATACTTTGGCACTGAGTAACCTACAAAGGTTGATATGCCATTAAACAAAGAAACCAAACTAAACTAAAACAATTATAGCTTCAAGTAACTCTTCTTGATGTAGATAAATTGTACAGTTATATAGTTTCAAGTATTCCTATCAAAAACTGTTCTTATCTATCTATCCAGTCAAAAAAACCCCATATACATACACACAAACGTGTATATGTGAATAGTCATAAGAATTTTAGTGCTATCTGTGTGTACTATTTGCTATCCAAAAGTTAGTGAAGTTGAAACAAATTAATCTATTTTTTCTTTAAATAACCAGTGATCGAACCCTCAATGATATACACCCTTCTGTAAAGAAGGCAGTTAGCTTAATCTTTGCAATGTCAATTAAACGAAGCATTTTTATTAGAAAACCTTGATTTAGATATGATATAATGGAGGTGTATATTGCAATTTTTTTACTACTTCAGTTCGTATATATATATATATATATATATATATATATATATATATATATATATATATATATATATATATATATTTGTATTGATTGATTAGGGTGAAATGAATGTAATGTCCAATTTTAGAGTATATATTTTGAATAAAAAACATCAAGTATTGCTAACTCTCATAATTCTATTAAATATTAATCATTTGTTTGTTCACAGTTAAATGGTTTATTTAACATCAGTAATTCTATTATCAAGTATTCATATCTAATGGAATATCAATCATTTGTTCGCACACAGTTTAATGATTTCAAGTATTTCTATTCAACACTAATAATTCTACTTATTGAATGGTTTCAAGTATTGCAACCTAATTCTAGTTTAGGTTATTTGGTTTAATGACATATTCATTATTGATGGTCATTCAATACCAAATCCGATTGCTACATACACACGCACATATATTTGTAAGTGAATAGTTTGTAGAGAACTTTATTTAAAATTCAATTAGAGCTCATTTGTTTGCACTCAG
The DNA here is from genome assembly GCA_963585895.1 of Sepioteuthis lessoniana. Taxonomy (NCBI): domain Eukaryota; kingdom Metazoa; phylum Mollusca; class Cephalopoda; order Myopsida; family Loliginidae; genus Sepioteuthis; species Sepioteuthis lessoniana. The sequence continues at coordinate 88,919,682 of OY757930.1, read as the reverse complement.
TTAAATGGTTTCAAGTATTGCTATTTAAAATTAGTAATTCTATCTATCAAATATTCCTATCTTATACGAACAATTTTCAGAAAGCTCTATGGTTTCAAATAATAATAATAATAATAATAACACTTTATAAATGATTGAACAGTTCTATTTGACTGATAGATGGGACACTAACCGGTACTACAACTCCGAGTCAGAGTGGGCCTGAGAATTATAGTAATGAATCGATACTCTACATTCTCAAAACTTGAGAACTGGAGCTTCACCCGAGACAGATAGATGGGAACAGACTATGACAAAGTACAGTTTTGACGAAAAAAAAGACAGCAATAAATTTGAGACTGACACCTCCTAAAAAATTGGCCAAGATTGACGAATGTATCTGTCGTAAAAAGGACATTTTAGAGCAAATATAGTAACAAGAATCATCCTCTAAACATCGCAGTTTCTTACACATGGTAGTCTTCTTCACGATCAAGTTGAGCCACAATGCTGTCTTCTCGTTGATTTTCCACGTGAACCTCTGAGAAGTGGCTGATCACGAATTGGTCAAATATTTTGCATCAAAGCTTAAGTTTTAAAAGCAGAGGATTTTCAAACTTGTGATCAGAAGGAACAAGATTCTCGGTAGCAATGGTGGCTGTTAATGATTTAGTATTTCTATCGGCATAAGTTTTTTCATTTAGTATATATACTCTAAAATCGGACATTACATTTGTTCCAACTTGATATATACATTGATATAAGATACCTGATAGCAATGAAAATTTCTAGATATTGTAATATCCCTTCCCCCGGCATTCTTGATATTGATTTACGTACTGAAACCCCACCTAATCGAGCAGGTGTGGCACTCGAAAGATTGAGAAGAGTTATTTTGATATTCTTTTGGTTGTCAATGTAAAGAAGTCGAAAGAAACACACGGTTGGTGAATTCTTTTTCAGATAAGGACTCAAATAAAGTAGATACGCTTGAGAACGATTGTAACTGTCTGTTTTCTATTTTAGGTCTCTCAAGGGCTGGATTTTATAAGCTTATCTTTTTTATGATCAACTCTTAGTTTAAGTGAAGGTCACTGAAGTTGACCTTTATGCAACGAGAGCTATTTCAAATGAAAAAAATATATCCGTAGCGAAATGACTTTTAGTTAAAAATTATTGTCTATTCTTTGGCCATATTAAGCTACGAATTGTGAATTGGGTTATTTTTCTATGTATTTACCCAATTCCTCCACCGTGAATAGGATGCGACACAGGGTCAGTTTTGAAATGGAGTAAGGCTGGTTTGAATTTAGAGATTTCCTTCTCCTGGGTTAGTGTTCTAACTAAGGCTGAAGAACCCAGTCTACCCAACTATTCACACATATCTGAGGGTGGGAAGGAATAGATTCATGTCTTTTTCTAGGGCATTAGTTCGAAATGAAGTAAAAACAGTCTCATGCCGGATTTGAACTCGGATCACCGATTCCATTTTCTGCAACGATAACCGGTACGCTAAGAGTGTCTTATTTTTGTATACACGGTGTTACTAAATTTTGAATTTCGCTGCTAAATTTTGTATATCTTTATTAGTGTTACGAAGAAAGCGTAAATTTTGAATTTCTTTACAACTCTTATGAGGGTAGCATGAATTTTGAAGTTCGTTACTACCGTTACGAGGATAGCGTGAATTTTAGCCAATTACGTGTAACGAATTCGGAACAAAATGTAGCTTAATATTGTAGGAGAGAAGAATTCTTACATTTAACTGTAATAAAAGATTAATGTTGAAATTTATCATAATATAAAACGAACAATCAAATTAATAACTGGATGGTGAGTTGAACAAACGAAATCTTTTTATGTATTACTTTGGCAATAAACAATCATTTACTAATATGTTTTGTAAGAGAATTAATTTCTTAAGTGTCTGGCGCATGTAAATGTTTTTAGTATTCTTATAACCAATACTAGTCACGGCACAAATATAACCAACAGCCCTAGTATAGATTCTCTTATCTATTTTTTCACTCTTTCAGGGGGCTCTGCTTTAATGTGTCTTGGATTGGAAGTTGCCCTGTCGACTTGGTTGGGAGTAAAATACGCCGACAGCATCCAGTAACGGGTGTCTTGATACGACGCTAAATTGCATCTGATGATGAGGCTCCACACCAAGAGATTTTGAGAATATGTTGTACTCTTTCATTGCCATTATTCCCAGGTTCACTCTGAGTCGGAGTAGTGGTACCTGTTAGGCTTTCACGTATGGGCCAAAAAGAACAATTTAATCATTCACTCTACAAGAAACCATTTTACTGCGCGCAAACAAATAATTTATATTGAATTGGGTCATTAATATTGCAAAACAAGCTTGAGACCATTTAACATTGCGTACATTAGATGGGAATACTTAAAACGTTTCAAGTAATGTAAAGTTGGCCGACCATCGTCAAGGGTGACCCGAAGGCTCCCTTTTCAATAGCTACTACACAGATGTATTGTGGAGAGTGCTTTTCCTTTCTCACGATTGTTCCACTTACCCTCGATCCCTACTTTATAATTCTGAGTGCTAAGCAAGGATGCATCAAGAGCCATTTCTTGAGTATTTGTTATGACTCGACCGGGGATTGAACTCCGATCTCCCAGACCATTTGCGAATACTTTAACCATGATGCCAAATTATTAGTATTAGATATGAATACTTGAAACCATATGATTGTGTTCAAATTATTAGTATGAGTAATACTGGAAGCCATACAACTGTGGGATAACTATTTGTAATGTATAAGAATACTTGAAACCATATAATAGTGTGAAAATTATTAGTATTAGTTAGGAATACTTAAAAAGTGATAACAGTATGAAAATTATTTGTATGAGAAAAGAATAAATGAAACCATATAGCTGTGTAAAAACTATTAATCTTAGATAGGAATACTTGAAACCCTGTAACCGTGTGAAAATTATTAATATTAGAAAGGAATCTTTGAAATTATATAACTGCGTACAAATTTTTAGTATTTGATTAGAATATTTGAAACCACATATCTGTGTACCAATTATCAGTACCAAGAAGACTTGAAACCATATAACAGCGTGAATTGTTTTTGTATTCGATAGGAATACTTAAAATCATATAACTTTGTGCAAAGTATTTATTTTATATAGGAATACTGGAAACAATAAAACTGTGAGAAAATTACTTACATGAGGAAAAAACTGTGAATGTAGGTTATTCAATTTCTTAAATCTCCAAATTTTAGAGATAATAACTATCAGAAATGAAATTCTATTTCACAAATTGAAGTCTACTTGTGACAAGAGGGGGATAATCGTGCTTTCTTTTTAAAAAAAGAATACATAAATAGATATCTGGTATCCATCAAGTTTTGGAACAAGGATCTTTCTCTCTTCTTTCTCTCTTCTTTCTCCCTTCTTTTCTCCCTCTCTCTCTTTATATATATATATATATATATATATATATATATACATATATTTATATATTCTCTTAATATTTGATTTTATTCCAAACCTTACTCTATCTATCTATCTATCTATCTATCTATCTATCTGTTGAGGCGGTAGAATTCGCTGACTGCACCTCTGCAGAGGGATAAGATCCCCTCCCCCAACACCACCACCTGAGGTGTCCGATCCGATCAATCGGTCGGTTGTGTCAAGCCCGAACATCAATATGCGAAGTCCCGACTGTATTCTTCAATCTGAACCTGCTGCAAACTCCCAACGCTTTTTATCTTATATATGCTAGAAGGCTGAAAGTCGATTGCTGTGAAAGAATAAGACTGCTAAGAAAACCACTCCGCTTTCTCACAATCTTGTGATATATGCAAAAGAAAGAGGAAAATACTTAAAGTAAACTAAAGAGGATTGTAGGGTTCTACATGGGAGAGAACTCTTAAGTCTCTGTAACACGGAGGATAAACTCAATCAGAAACAGCGATCAAACATGCAAATACAGAGGTCTCGTCGGGAAACTAATCTAATTGGAACGAAATGATTGGCCAAAGTTTCAGGAACAGCTGAAAAACACTCCCCCGGCTGAAAAGAATCACCAGGCAGAAAAACGCTTACCCGAAATTCCTCGATCAGAAACACAAACTAAAACTAAGAGAACTCAAAACAAACAATAAAACAAATCTTGTGGAATAACCAAAGAAAAAACAACACAAAATCTCCTACTCAAACACAAAACTCCTCGAAAAAATACAAAATTTCCTTTAAAAGATCACAGTCCGTTCACCAAAAACCATCAAAGACAGACTAAAAAATCTTGTCCCCCAAAAAGCTAGAACCAGTCAAACAAAAACCAGAAGCTCCCATTGACCAATCAATATGATTGAAAGCTTTTGAAACCGAGGTCAACCTGAGACCGCAGCTCTGACTGGATAATTTCAGTCAGGTGACCGTGAGATTTCTTATAGTTTAGAAGCTAGGAATAAGTTGCGAAGAAACGTTTGAATTAATGGTTATGTTCCGCCAGTGCTCTGAACCCTCCGTAAAGATCACGCGAGTAAAATGGTTATATAAAAAAAAACCCCCAAAAAACCAAAACAAAACAAAAACAAAACAAAAAACAAAAAACAAAAACAAAAAACAGTAGACACAAGAATGGTGTTATTGTTAACCCTACAAAGAACAAGAAGCATGAACTGGTGGGGTTACATCAACGAACTAGACACAGTGAGAAAACACAGAGATATGAGACGAAAGACAATAACATAAAAGGATGGTGACCAACGATAGAAGATAGACCCAGTGACAAACGAAAGACGAGGGCACTGAGAAACAGATAAGGTAAGAGATAAGCAGAGTAAGCTCTAGTGAATGAGTAAACTTAAATTCGTTAGTTGCAGATGAGATTCAAACAGAACGGTTGTGTTCTACCGGTGCTTTCAGTACCCCGTAAAGGTTGCCACGATTAAAATAAGAATATGCAAATGAGAATGGTGACTGCTCAGTCATTATCCCGTAAAGAAGACCTGAAATAGTTGGAGTAGTAAGATGGAGTGAGAAGACACATACATGCGAAACAAAGCGACAGACACTAATGTAAAAATATGGCGGCTGACAATAAAAGGTAGTCACTGTGAAAAACGAAAGAAGAGGGCAGTAAGATAGGAGATAAAAGACAGACGAGTAAGGCCGAATAAGATTAAACAAAAAGGTTATATAACATTACATTGCATTTTTTTCCGTCATTCAAATCCTTTATACTTTTCGGTATCTTTTCTCCTTCCAAAATCATAGAATGTGCAACAAATAATACTGAAATAGCAGCTCAGTTTTTTTGTTGATCGGATGGAAACTGTGCCTCACCATCGTCTGTATTGTTAATCATCTACTTATTGGAGATAAAATAAGTTCTTGTAGGCTATTCATCATAATGACGTTCCAGTTGCAAGCATTCCTCTCTCTCTCTCTCTCTCTCTCTCTTACTGACTTTGTGAGATTGGAGGTAAGTGGCTGTACAACTGCTGTTTAGAAGGATTTGTTGAAAACAATGCGAAGCTTACTTACTTAATTCCCGTATAGCCTTTTCCGCGAGCGTTTCGTTCGATTTCAGGGGTGCAATCATACAACAGTACTGACACAGTTTCAGCTTGCATTAATTAATCAGATAAGACCGTTAATCTGTCAATAACAGTCCATTTTTTTTAAATTATGCCTGTGTTGACATCGCTTCCAGTAGATGAGACATTGCTACCGAGGTATATATACTGGTCTGCTAATGAGGTGATTGTAGCATCTTGATTAAAAGGCATGGACTCTGTTTGATTTGGGTCTTCATACAGACTAATAGTTTTTGCTGCTTGCTTCATGCCATGAAACAAAGATTCAGCTTGAGTGGGTATATTTTCAGAAGCGCAAGTTCATTCACGTAGTCTGCATCTGAAATAACATCAGTTTTATAAGGTATTTGAATTCACTACTCGTATTCTCTTTGACTGAGAAAATCCTCAATTAATTCAAATAAAATTGCATAATTCAAAATGATTTCATTTTATGAGTAACAGAGATGTAGATATAGGAAGTACCCGGCCGAAATATAATCCAATCTGATGTATCTATTTCTACTTAGGGGTGCAAAAACCGGCCACCCCGAGCTCAAAAAATAATAAGATACATGATTGATTATTATGGCATGTCAACTCGCCCAGAGTTATTTTAGGCCCAGGTGTTAGTCAGATGCGGTTTAGTGTTATACCCAGGATACGCCCCTTTTTTGAGGGGCAGGGAGGTCTTACCTCTCTGCGGGAGATACAGTCAAGAATTCAAAGCCTTACCGACTGGGTGTTCGATTCATCGAGTCCATTTCCGGTGACGATAAGTGTTACGCCACAAATGCCTTTTGTATATTTCCAGTTATGTGAGCAGAAGAATATATGTTGGGAGTTTATAAGATACAATCATCAAAGATCGTTGTTATCGTCTTGTTCCTTCTAAAAATGAATTCCCAGATTTATCTTCTTAACTTGAAATGTTAATGTGTGCCAAATGACGTCATGACTTTATCAGACACCTGTTTTTTTTTTCTGACAAGGTATATCACGATGGTTTTTTAAAATGGGTGGTGGCTTTCAAACCCTACATCTCAGAAGGTTAGGTATTTCATTGAACCGAATAGACGTGCCCAAATATGCTAGTTCTTTGGAACACACACACACACACACACACATATATATATATATATATATATATATATATCATCCGCAACAAAGACAGGAGCCGTTTTAAGGTAATTAAAAAAAAAGACTTACGAAAAATAAGGTTAGGTTTAATAGCAAATCAAACCTTTCTGTTATATAATGCCAAATCCTATTTATGTATATGTATGATCTTTAAGTGAATAGTTTGTAGGTAACATTATTTTTAAGCCAGAACCAAAGCTCATTTGTCTACTCCCAGTTAAATGATTTAAAGTATTGCTAACATTAAATGTTCTATTTGCACACAGATGGTCTCAAGCATTGCAAACTGCAATAATTCAATTTGAGATTAATCATTTGGTTGCACTCAGTTAAATGGTTTCAAGTACAGTCAGTGATTAAAATGTTCTATTTGGCTCCTAAAAGGTTCTACCACTCCGGATCAGAATAAACATTGGAGTAATGGCAATGAAGCGGTATTCCATATTCCCCAAAGCTCCAGCACTGAAACCTAACCATCAGATATTGTCATATCCAGGACACTTGTTTGGTGGGGTCTTACCCTTCTGCAAAGAAGCAGTTAGCGTATTTTACTGCTCCAAGCGACTGGGCTGCAAAAAATAAGGAGAAAGAAAACTATGATCAGTTTACAATGTACTCATAAAGTATTCATAGGCTTCTTGCTTACTCATATATTAATCCCCTACCTGGTAGTAGGACTTAGAATAAGCCGACTGTATCCCCTGTACAAAAAGGGGTGACTCGATTATAAGGCTAAACTGCTACTGATGATGAGACCTATGCAGCAAAGAGTTGGTTTGGGCATGTGTATTTGCAAGAAGTGCTAGATCATCAACGTAGTTTGGGTTTGTCAGTTTCACTGGGATATCGCCTACTTCTTTTTTAATGTGAAAGCATTTCCTTTTAATACATCAATTGACGTTTCTATTTTCTAATCTTGACAGGTAATAAATAGATATCGTGCTAATGTATCACCTTACAAGATTCCAGCGACAATGCCGAAGAAGTTGGTGTCACCATCGGGTGAATAAGCCATTGCTTTCCAGATATGGTAAAGCATCATTATAATTGTAACAGTTTGTCTGGGGAGATAGTATACTAGAAATCTTTCTTCCATTTTATCTCTGTGGATTCAATTAAATGCTATGATGAAATCTACGAACAAAAGTGTTGCATCGAAACCTTTTGCACATACTTCTGTGATTAGATGGATAATCAGGATCTGTTGAATTGTGGATCTATTTCTCAGAAAGCCGTTTTGAGTTTTCCCAAGAATTTTCTGGATTTCATGGCGGATACGATTGAGAGACAGGACACCACAAACATTAGCCGCTATAGCAGTAAGAGTTATTCTTCAGTAGTTGTTCGTGGTTCCGAGGTCGCTCTTCTTGGGAAAGGGTAGGATGCAACATATCCCCTATTTCTCTATTATGATGTTTTGTTAATATACAGAGTTGCAAAATCGAAGAAATATATAGCCAAATTTTCTTGTCAGGAGGAATTTCGCGGAAGTCTGTTGGTTTTCTGTTGTTATTTTTATTTTTTCAGCAATGTCTCACGTTCTTTCGCCGTAAACTGTCCAAGTTTGATGTCTGGTTGGTCATCAATGATTTTTATAAGTTTATCTGTGATTTTAGGTGGGTCTCTGAGCTAATTCTTGGGATGTTCACAGCTGACTTCATTTGCAGTCTGCAAAGCCAATTATAATTGTCTGTCAACAACCGAAGGTCTTATTTTACTGATTTGGCTTTGAATGTATACTAGTTGTTCTTTTTGGGATGTATTAGTTCTCTGTAGGTTTTGTTAAGTTTCTGTGCATTGCCATTTGTTGCGTTTCTTTTATAAAGAAAATATGTTGTTGTTTTTTTAAATTTTAAATTTTTTCCCTCACTGTTATCGACTCCAATGAAGCTCTAAATTTAGTTGTTGGTTTGGTTGGTATGCACTCGGCTGCTATTTCTATATGGACAGTTACAAAGTTTTTGTATTCGTCTTTGGAAGTATGACTTTCAGATATCTCCTGAAGAGTATTAAAGTTATTTCATTTGCTGTATTTATAAACAAACAATGCTCAATATCGGTGATCTAAGTTTGAATTGCGTCGAGTCGTTGGTGCTTGATGAGGGCCTAAGCGATCACCAGACCAAGATGCTCCCACGTGGTGAGAGTACATGTTGTATAGTACATGATGGAAAACATAATTTAATTTGTGGAGCATTCTGGGAACGGCGTCTAAGTTGATTCTGTGTAGTTATTTTCGTAGCTATATTAATTTTGTGATTTCGAAATTCATTTACCCTCTAATTTATTATTATTATTATTATTATTATTATTATTATTATTATTATTATTATTATTATTCGTTTTGTTGTCCTTTAGTTTGATTAGTCTCTGGAGTCGTTAGTTTTCAAGAAGCATAGTAGGAATTTATTTTTATGCCTACATTTAGATATACGTTTTGATCGTATATATATATATATATATATATATATATATATTCACTGTGTTGCAAAATATAATATTTACAATATGTAATCAACTGTTATTACATACATGTAAATGTGTTATACGCACTTATATATATATATATATATATATATATATATATATATATATATACTCTTCCCTCTGTGGGCTGAGCACTCGACTAGGGAATTTACCGGCTGAAATGCAAAAGCTCTTCTCATGAAGCACACCGGTAGGCGATTGCGTATATGTAAAAAAAATTACGTAAAAAGTTCCTTCACTTATGCTGAGAAGACGTTTTTGCCTGGTGTAAGATATCCGACTGACGTAAAGTCAGCCGGGTTTCAATATCGGCTTGAAGCCTCTCGCAGGTCTAGCCACACGGAAGAGTTGTGATACAATAAAACAGTCTGACAGTGGATCACTATATATATATATATATATATATATGTATACACCTACTGTGTAGTGTTATATAAAGTTATTCATAATATATTATTTGTTGTTACATTGATATCTAATAGTATAATATATTATTCACCAATCTGGCTTATAACAGTCTGTTTCATACCATATATATGAATGTATTTTTAAGTTTTAATATAAAACCAATTCCACAATAATAATGGTGTCTTTTTAAAAGGAGGCTTTACTGATTGGAAGTTGATGGTTAAGTGTTAAATAAATGAGAAGAGAAGAGTCATGTGACCAAGATTGAGGCTTGTGGATAACTTGAAGATGACTCTTAAAATCCTAACATTTTCATTACATCTCTCATCAATGACTAAAGTAACTTTAAAATAACTCCACAGTTCTTCTGAAAAAGAATAAATAAATAAATAAAGTTTATTTTGCTCTGGGAAGGTGATTATGTTTATTGTTTTTGTTTAAGATGACAAAGTTTTGATATGTTGTTGTTATTGTAATCTCATGAAGTCACCAAGCGACTCTGGGTTTATGCCATTCACACACACACACACACACACACACACACACACACACACACACACACACACACACACACACATATATATATATATATCCCATCTTATTTCAACAGATTTTTTCGCTGTACTTTATACTGACTCCATAGTCTATGATGTCTTCACAGCGGTTTTCAATTAAGAGTAATATTTCCCATAAAGGCGGTCGTCTAAGACAGAGCTTCACAAATTTTTTAGCCGATACATCACTTGTAAACAAATATCATTTCTATTCACTTCCAAATAAATTAGGGCCCATAAGGCGATCTTACATATAAATCGACTGCAAGAATTTTTGCTCAGAATTCTGTGTTAAACCTATAATTGTTGTATAGGTCAACCCCCCCCAGACATACTGTTGGCAACTGCTAGAATATATAGAATATGCAAATCTCACATATTCACACTTATGCTCATATAGATTGTAAATCTTTTGTGCTATCTAGAAATTGTGCTGATAAACAACGCACTGTAGTTGTCTGACTGACCGCTGGGGTGATGTGATGATCCAGTTAGTTTTTCTCTCAGTACTTTTGGAAAGAGTGCATAATATTGTGTTAATATAATACTCAACTTGTATTGAAGTTTTACTTTATATTAATTTCTATGTTAATTTGTTAAGTATATTTACCAAACATGAGTTTAAGTTGGAAATGTTAGTAACAGTCTGCTGAAGTTACGGTAAATGGTGTCTATCGATTGTGAGTACTGTTCGACTGATGGACTATCCTGTGTCCAAGTTTTTTTGATTTTTGCTTTACAATAGAAGTCGACCCCTAGTTTGCTCCATTTTTTCAGGTTTAAAAAATCGACTTGTACCTTGCAATTTACTGTCATTAAATATTGTCGACAGAATTTTAGCCTCATTATACGCCATGATGAGAGGGGATGATTTTTTAAAATATTTTCAGTTTTGATATTAACATTTTTACTAAATTCAGAAAATTTATTATAACTGTAATTCTGGATTATATAATAATATCCATAACAAGAAATACCAGGCAATACTCTAAATAACAAGTGAAGATCCGGATCTGTTCGGTTAGAGCGGGATTTTTTGTTTACAGTTATTTAGTTTTAATTTTTCATTAAAAATCTGTTACCTTCAAAAATTTTAACTTTTCATTATTTTTCATTCATTTTTAAACCTATATTTTTATTCTTATTAAAAATGCTTTATTTAAAGACATCTCATAACCTATTTCAAAAAGAAACATTTTAAAATTCATTATTTTTATAGAACAATTCCTTCACAATATTATTGTTTTTAAATATCTTCTTTCCCTCAAAATTGATTATATGCATCGTTAACGATGCCAAAAAGATCCGAATTCTTTTGGTCCTAGCCAGATTGTCCGTTCATCAAAATAACTTGTATATTTTGAACTGATCTATGTGAACAACACAAAAGTGACCATCACACCCACTCAGGCATTCTACAAATGTACGATATCTTGAAACTAGTCTACATAATCTAGTAGTTTTTGTTCTGTTGTAAAGAGGTTAATAAATGCTAATGAGAAAATTCACTCTCAGTGGACCCCTTGCTTTTTATTCATCCAACCAAAATTTTATTCACCCAAGAGGTCTATATCGACCTCATTGAGAAGCCCTGTTTGAGTTGTACGATAACTGGCGACTAGTCAGCATGATTCAGAATTTTTTGTTCTCTTCATATAAAAGGGTTCATAAATAGAAATTAGTAAATAGTGGACCCCACCAATACTTTTATTCATCCTGCCAAATCCTTATTTATCTCCAGATATCTCTGGTTAAAAGGAAATACGAACCGTTACAGTCATCCATTCAATTTTCTGTACACGGAATAGCCTAGTATGAAATTTGAACCCAGTCCCCCAGTTTCACTTTTTTGCGCCAATAATCACTGCCACAATTCTCTGTCTTTCTCGCGCTTCCTTTGTCTTTCTCTATCTCTCCGGTAGTCTGTCTATTACACACTCTTTTTCTTTCTTTCTTTCTTTCTTTCTTTCTTTCTTTCTTTCTTTCTTTGTTGTCTCTTTTTCAGACACTCTCTCTCTCTCTCTTGCCCAGTCGGCTGGGGCCGTAGAATACACTGACTGCTTCTCTGCAGAAGAGTAAGACCCCCCCACCAACGAGTGTCCTTGGTATGACATTAAACAATCCGATGATGAGATTCCAATAATGCTGGAGCTTTGGGGAATGCGGAATACCCCTTCATTGCCATCGCTCCCAGGTCCACTCTCCCCGGAGTGGTATCACCTGATGGGGCCCTATATATTAGTTAAATAGAACTAACTACTTACTTATGCTAAACTTAATTATTTGAATTAGAACTGTTTGACTGAATAATTTGAAATAGAAATGTTTTTGACAATTAAATTGTACTTACATTTAAACAGCGTGCTTATGTTAATCTGAATTGTTTGAAATGGAACTATTTTTGACATTGAAACTGTACTTACACTAAACCGAATTGTTTAATATAGAACTGTTTTGACATTTAACTGTGTGAAACAAAATCTGAACTTTTACTAAACTGAATTAGCTGAATTAGAACTGTTTGAATAAACTGAATAGCTTGAAATAGAAATGTTTTTGACGATTAAACTGTGTACTTATGCTAAACTGAATTGTTTGAAACTGATTATTCGTATAAAAATGGATTTGGCGTTAAATAACCTACAAAGGTTGATATACCATAAAAGCCAAATAAATAACCAATCTCTCTCTCTCTCTCTCTCTCTCTCTCTCATTATACGTAAATATTTACATTTTTTTATGTAATTGTTTGTCCATTTCTTTTCGGTTTATAAAGACGAATACAAATAATTCTTAAGCAGATTTAAATGATCCATATATAGGATCGTAACAGGCGCTACAATTCTGGGTCAGAGTGGACCTGGGAATAATGGCAATGAAGGGATACACGATACTCCGCTGGTATCCAGAACCGAAGCCTCACCATCATATGCAGTTTAGAGTCATACCTAAGGCACCACTTTTTTTTGGTTGGGGTGTCTAACCTATCTGCAGAAAATAGTCAGCGTAGTCAACGTCGCACTGACATGATAGAGGAGAATCGAAGAAAAGACATTTTCATAATGTCTTTCATCAAGATAGATATGAAGGCACAAAATATTCAGAAATGAGGTTACATACCTGTTCTCTGTACCCAGTACTTCATATATATATATATATATATATATATATATATATATATATATATGTCGCAAGTGCTTCAAAGCGAGGTATCATATTGCATCTTCCCAAAAACTTTCTTCAATGAGTCTCCACCCTGATATTCACCTCCCCCCCTTTCCCTTTCAAAATGATATTTGATCTTAAATAAACAAAATGGAAGTCAGATTTGTACTTCGCCCAAATCTGTAATTGCATCATATACAACAAGACTTCAACGAAAATTAGGAAATACAAAAAAATGGATATTCGAACGAAATTTTACGGGATCTATTTTTTTTAATTTAATGAGATGATGATAATGATAATGATGATGATTTCCCTTGCCTTTCTTTCTTTCTTTCTTTCTTTCTTTCTTTCTTTCTTTCTTTCTTTCTTTCACGTTAATTTATTGCCAGTCTTTCTTTCTTTCTTTCTTTCTTTCTTTCTTTCTTTCCCAAAGCTTTCATTCATTCGTTTTCTTTTATTTCCAGTGTAATATCTTATTATCTCTCTTTTTTTCATCTGCAGTTTTTCTTTCTTTCTTTCTTTCTTTCTTTCTTTCTTTCTTTCTTTCTTTCTTTCTTTCTTTCTTTTAAACGATAATACTTATATACTACCGCCTCCACGTCTTAACCTACATACAACCTAAATTCGTTTTCGTTTTGTTGACATAATTTTCTTGACACCGAAAAAAATCACCCTCCTTCCCGATGTATCCTTCTTTTCCCTGCTGGTACCTAGTAAATTCTCCATTTTATTTATTTCCCGGCCGCATTGAAGTTCATATCACTCTTTCCTCTACTGCCAATCCCGACCCGCCCAATCATGTTCAGATGCAGAACGATTCAACTCGTACATAAACTTCACGTGGAAAGTAATTAACAACACTAACATAAACACTTACGAGGGCGATCTAAAAGAATTTTTTTTTATCTTTCAGGTTGGCAACCTTGAATGAAATTCAGGTGTTCATCCCGTCAACGATTGTCTTTCTGGAAATAAATAAATTAATCTTCTAGATGAGTCTGAAATTGAAATGGCCCCTGTCTTTGCACTGTAACATGAAAAAAAAAACAACAACATATATTGGAAATAATAGGCGTGCTTTTTCATGATCCCTCGGCAATAATACGTTCTGATGAAGCTTCCGAGTGGTACATAAAAAGCACGGAATGTAATATGGAATTGGATAAATCTATAGAAGAGACTTTATAAAAATAACTTTGAAAAATGTTAATGTTGATTGTAAGCTACAAAAATGAAAAAAAATTACTTAGACTGCAATTTACAAAAAAAGAAAAAAAAATGAAATAGACCAGATACTAAAATTACAAATTTACAAAAACATTTACTTAAAAAAAATCGAAATCTGCATAAAAATTACAAAAAAAATGTGATTAAAAAAAATCTAGAATTGCAATTCATTAAAAAAGAAATCAAAATTCAATAAAGAAATTAGGAAAATTCTGATTTGCTAACAATATACAAGAAAATTCTGAAATTGCAATTTACTAAAAACAAAACAACAAAATTTCAATAAAAAATATTAAAACTACAAAAAATTGAAATTAACAAAAAAAAAAAAAAAATAAATAAATAAATAAAAAGTGAAAAGTAAAATAAACTGAAATTAACAAAAAAACAATAGCAGAATTGCAATTTACTATAAAGAAAATCCTTAAATATCAATCTTTTAACAAGGAAATAAAAAGAAGGGAAACAAACACTAAAGATGTAATTCATTAAAAACAGTTCAAAATTCCTTAAATTAGAAAAGTTTTTATTCTTATTATTATCATTATAGTTGTAGTGATACCGTCACAAACATTAATCGAAACCTATTTTCCTGTGTCAACACTTCGTTTCGTTAAATTCATTTTCACGTATTCCTGTGTCTCATTTCGTTTCATTTATTGGCGTTGATGAGGATCGACTATTACTACCTAATTCTATATTCCTAATTTTTAATTATCATATTTAAAACAGGCCATCAGAGGCCAGTTTTTATTCTAAGCTCAGATTTTTAGGATACTAAAGGTTGTTTTGAGAGAGTGTTGAAGATGGTTGGTTGGTTGGCTTCTTTGTTTAATGGCATATCAACCTTTGTAGGTTATTTAATGCCAAAGCCATTCTCCTAGAAGAACAGTAGTGGTACTATTTAACCCATAGCTGGGAGGATAAGTGGGTCCATACCTTTCCGAAAGTGAACGTAATAGCCCGACTGGAGTACGAACTCGCTTACTATGATCCCGCAGTCCATCGCTTTAAACATTACACCACGAGGACACCCCCCCCCTGTTGAAGATGAACCTAATTCTGGTCAATTATCAAGAGAATATGTGAGATTAATGAAGTCTATCAACAGATATCGACAGAATACTGAGTCGTGGAGACTTGAAGGGATTTGCTGTCATTCAAACTCTAATGAGAAACTATCAGTTAAAGCCGGTGTGAAGAACTATCAAAAGAGTAAAAAATAATTCGATTGCGCATAGTTATATGGTTTCAAGTATTTCTATCTAATACTAATATCTTCCAAACAAATTTATTTTTTCCATAAATAAAGCATTAACATGTACGACCACTCCGAATCAGAGTGAACCAAGAAGTTATAGCTACTAATCACGGAAATGAAAATTTCGAATCGTATATACTATGTTTTGAATTATTAAATTTAACACAATCTATAGAGATTGGATTTTATCCGAATCACATGCTTCGAGGTATTTTTGTTGGGATGAAAGATTGAGAGAGATCAATTCTATTCTGGTCGACTCATGTCTTCAAGAACAGATAAAAATTTGACAAAAGTAGCGACTTTTATCAGATTTGATCGCGGTTTGACGTTAAGTATGATTTAGACATAATTCACATTGGTCAGTTAATTTTTAATAACGGTTTCTAACCAAAAGAAATTAAAAAAAAATTTCTCAACTATTTCGATTAACTTTCTATGATTGAGATTTTAGTAGCAAACAATATTCTTCTGGTACAGCAGTCCCTTTTCTCTCTTGATCTGGATCCTTGCGGCTAATTCCCGCACTCAAAAATCAAAACTCATCTCCGTGGTCACACGTTGAGAATGCGCAACCGGTAGTAACAAACCAACTGAAGACTGTAGCAGTTAAAGACTTAAGAATTAATTGATTTTAACACCATGTCAACCTGTCAAGGGTTATTCAATGCCTAGAGGTTAGGGAATCGTGTTTATTACATGCTCATATTTACATTTTTTTGTTGTTTTTGAAGAGTGATTTTTTGCGCACAGTCCTGTCGAATCCCGATAATCCTTTAACATGTATTCGACATGTATTGTTGTGAGAGTTTAAGCAAACAAAAACACGACAGAAATAGCTAAGAAAATTTGTAGTGTTTATAGTTAAGGTATCATTACTGATCACCAAGTCGAAACTGGTTTTCAAAGTTTTTTTTCTGGCGACGCGTCATTTAGAGATGAACCAATCCTTTGATACTTATCAGACCTCGAATCAGGATGCTTTAAGATAATAGGTGGAATATAATCCACCAAAAAATACTCTAGAACTAGCCTTTTACCTCAACGCATTCTAATCCACCATCTGCCCCCACAGGAAAAAGATAGGAAAAGTAAGCAAGCTGGGCGTTTGGCTTCTTGATACTCTTAGACAAGAGGGCAAGTTTGAAAGAGCAAGCTTTTATTCGGCGAATCATACACGGGAAGTAGTTGTTGGTTTGCACAAGGACCTAAGTTGTAGCCTGAGTTACTGGGCGTATCTTTTCTGCTTACGGAGTTGATGTTGTTGTTGTTTGTCTGGAGATGTCAGCGTACTGAAATACAAAAATCAGAAACTGCGGGTTTGGAGAAGTCGGCTAGCTGTAGGTCTAGAGACGTCAGCGTGCTGAGATGCAGGAACTGGTCTGCTGCTCTCTCGTGTCCCGTGATACTGGTAAGTCTTACTACCTTGAAAAGGCTTCTTAGTAAGAGGACCACTGGAAGTCCTCAGGTGACTTTCGAAAAAAACAAGAAAATGGCTGGTGACTGACTTTCATAGTTAGCTCTGAAAAGGATTAGTGATAAGGGAGGAGAGTGGAACGCTGACGCTATGTCTGCTGGGTGCTGTGGTAAAAGATCCGCAAACAGGACTTGATTGCTGTGGGTGAAGCGTTGGTCGGGGTGCAATGACCAGAAATGTAATATAATGGCCGAGGGATTTCGTTTTATATATCTTGCCTTTCGGTTTAGTTAGGCTGAGAACCTTTCGGCTCAGTGCATGGGTTAGATAGGTGCAACATGAGCGCAGGTGATCACGCGCGTGCGGAGAGGATGTGTCATTCAGAGATGTCAAAATAAAAATCCCAGATACTAGGGGATGTGAATGACGTCATGTACCGGAAGCGTGCGCGGAGGATTTTGGGGATTTGAGAAAAGTCAGTGTGTTGAGTTTTAGCGTCCGAAGAAGATGGTTGAGATTCGGGGCTCGCCGAGATCAGACCAGTAGTTTGTGGCGGGGTGCCGCGCGTGGCGGGGGGCAGATGGAAAAGTCAGCATAGAAAGATTGTGTATCACTCTCCTTAAGTCGAATTACCTTTAACTCAAAGGTAATAAAAAGTTTCGTACCTGAACTAAGAAGTCGTAAGTGTTTTTTTTTGTGTTTCGGGATTCCTATGTTATCTATATATGAATTATGAACATTCTATGTATATTTCATACATCCGTATATCTGGCTATGTAACAGAAAGGCAACTGATTCCTTTCACCTTTAGGCCGGCTAGCTTTATTAAAAAAATATTGCAAAAAAAAAAGTTTTTTTTTTGGAGCATAATGCCACAGAAAAGAAGTAGAAAGACGAATGAGAGCAGTCTTCATTTACAGTCGCGAAACTAAGAGACCCTAGTTGGCCACAATTGCCGACCCATTCGCACAATACAATAAAATAACTATTCTTACCATATGTGCAGGATTTATAAAAATACCAAAATCTCTCTGCGAGGAACTACTTAAAGCCATGAAATGAAATATTTTATATACAATGAATATGAAATGTGAGAATTAAAAGTGGGAAAGACCAAAATTAAAATTAAAAAAGTAAGAAATAATCTCCTTGGTTACCCACTCATCGCCCCATCTAAACGTGGAAAGCCGATTATTTTCCGGTATTCAATGACTTGAGTTTTTCTTGCAAAGAGGAGTGGTGAGCATGTTGGGTGTGGCACGTGTTCAACTCCAAACGGGAACTTTTTTTTTAATCGTCTGTAATAATGCAATAGATCATTATACTGATAAGAAAAGCTTGAAAATACAGTCCATTCTGATAAACAGTTAGAAACTACTTTCGAGACGGTCTGCAGGATTAATTTATCTCGAAAATAGTCTCTGTATTGCTACAAGCTTATCGAAGTAATACGAATAAGTAAAGAAATAAACATTTTTTCAGTAAGCATGAATTATTTTATGTTTACTCAACCTTTCGATTTATTGTTTTTGAGAGGAGAATTTTCCAGAGTGCATTTAATTTCAACTTTTTCTAAACTGAACAAATGTTTGCTGACATAGATACTATTAATACTGATATTAATGCGCAAGTTTTCTGGTGAAAATATCGGGAGCAGTCACATATACGTTAAGGAATAAATACATTTTAATATAGACACAAATTCTTTTTTTTTTTTTACCCAAATCAAATTTGTCTCTTTATTTTAAACTAACAATTACTGCTATATTTCATTTACAAAATCTGAACAATCATCTATTTAATATTATTCACGCTCTTACTAATATTAGATTTGCTGCAAAAAAGATTTTGCAACTTCAGTTTTTCAGTCAACATTTCACTCAATTTAAAGAAATAAGATTTTAAAATTTGTAGATCGGATTTTTATTTAAACATTTACTTTTTTATCTGCGACAAATTAATTGTTGATTTCGATGTTATTTGAACACGCACCCTTCAATATTCATCTGTTCATATCCATCTATCTCAGAACAAACATATCTGTCTATATATATATCTATCTATGTTTATTTCTATTCAACTCTCTCTCTCTCTCTCTCTCTCTCTCTCTGTTCATATCTCTCTATTTATCTATGAGGACAAAAGTAAGATGGGAGTCAACATAAACAAATCATTTTTTACCCCACCCGTACGTATATATTTTGTTAAAATGCAAATCGTATTTACGTCCTTTAAATTCAGCAAGATATTATTTAGCGTTAAGCAGTGAGATTCAGTAGGTATTAAAGAAAAATTATTTTTACCTCCAAAATATTCAGCCTAGTCGGCTTGGGTTATAAGAATAAGAGTGTCCTGAATGTTACACTAAACGCTGGCGCTTTCATTACCTATTACTCCCAGGTCCACTCTGACCCGGAGTGGTAGTACATGAAACGGTCCCATGTATGGGTCAAATAGAACTGTTTGACCATTTAACTGTGTACTAACAAATGACTGATTTTTAATTGAATTGTTAATGCTCCATAGCAATACTTGAAACCTTTTAACTGTGTGCAAAAATTGAATAATTAGTATTGCGTAATAATACTGGCAACTATTTGTCTGTGTACAAATAAATGAATTGTATTGAATATAATCATTTGTGTCAGGTAGCAATACTTAAAACCATCTGTGAGCCAAAAATATTCAATTATGTACAAACTAATTACTCTAACATTTTTAAAGATATAACCTACAAACAATTCACTTATAAATCATATATCTATATCCCTTTAGCTGGAAGTAAATAATGGATTGTTATCCGACAATATATTAAGAAAAATTGATAACAAAGTAATCCAAGTAGAAGGAGAGATCTCTTGAGAAGCAAATTTGACACTATTGCGTTTCAGTTCTAATAAACCATCATCAGGGTATGAGGGATGATATTAGTGATGTTAAATCAATGATGGATGTGTAAAAAGTGTAAAATATAAAAATCTAGAGAAAATTTGTATAACAAGAAAAAGTTGGCCGTTTATGACCAGAAAAAGTTGGCCGTTTTCGAATCATTCCTTGTTTTTGACGAAGTTCTAATCCTATAAGTCTGGATTTTTCTAATGTATGTGCCTCGGAAAATTCTAAATCAAAAATAGAAGTTTCATGGT
The DNA here is from genome assembly GCA_963585895.1 of Sepioteuthis lessoniana. Lineage (NCBI taxonomy): Eukaryota > Metazoa > Mollusca > Cephalopoda > Myopsida > Loliginidae > Sepioteuthis > Sepioteuthis lessoniana. Next base: position 88,899,328 of record OY757930.1, on the reverse strand, counting down.
ATAGACGTATATAATCCGGAAAATATGTTGGAAAGGACGAAGAACGCTAGACATTCTGCTAGGTATGATTTTTTCTTGTATATTGTTGGCTAGAAAAGTCCTCCTGTTTTTGAAGGAATGGGCAGTGATGAATAGGTCTTTGCATCTATGAACCATCTTGATGTCATCCATATGAAATATCGGGTTACTTTTTCATCACTTTTTATTTATATCCCTTTAACTATATGCAAAGAAGTGACTGGTGTTAAATTGGATTGTTAAAATTAGATAGCAAACTTGTAACCATTTAACTGTGTGCAAACAAAACAGCTCTGGATCATTGTTGTCAACAAACTATTTGTTTAAAAATTATATAATAATATATATGTAAAAAGAGGACTTGGCATTAATTAACCTACAAAGGTTGATATGCCATAAAAATCAACCAACCAACTGAACACCAAAAGATATTTAGAAAAAGATTCAAGCAAAACACATCAAGGAACATTTCTTTTTAAAATTTGGTAGAGAATCTTTCATTAAATTGTTACTTCGAAACCAGCAAACTCTTTCCTTCTAAAACAAAATTTTTGCTAAAACTCACTTCATTTCGGAAGAACAGAAAAAAAATTCTGGTATTTCTTTTGCAGTAGGCCAGGGATTCGACCAAATATGTCCGGTTTGTGGAACTGCATAGCGTACATTTTTGCGAAATAAATAAATAGATAAAATAAAATTGATGAATGTGTAGGGACAGAAATACACACTTTTTGTGATTTTAAGCCGGTCTTATCGGGTTGTATCCAGGAGAGGAGAGTTGCGATCAATTTTTAAATACTATAAACTATGTCGATCCCGGAAGTCTGGTTTTCACATACACATGAACAGTAATACATGGATGTCCGTAGGTTTCTTGATGTACATATATAAAGTATATTAAACATATATATATATATATATATATATATATATATATATATATATATATATATATATATGTATATATATATATAAAAGTATACTTCAAGACTAATACACTAGGGAAAGTTATGAACTCCATTATTCCAGCTATCTGTTCCTACCTATCGATTGATTGATCGATTGACTGATTCGAGTAGAGTAGAATAGCAGTCGTTGCACAATAGATCACTCTGTTTCTCACTTCCCATAAAATCATTAGGGCCTTGTGCTCGAGTGAAAATGTAATAATTTGAAATAAATATTAATTACAAACGGGAATTATTATAGAAGTTTCCTATAAAATAATTGGTTAATAGAAAAAGTAAAAAGAGAAAAAAGATTTAAAGTTAATAAAAAACAGTTGTTCTTTTTAAATAAATTTTAAAAAAATCTTTTTAAATGATAAAATTCTTTATTGAATAAAATACCTTCTCACCAAAATATACAAATTGGTTGAATCTGATTAGGAAAAAAATCATTTTTTAAAGTTATATAGCAGACTAGCCAAAAACTTTTTTGAAACGAGAAGAAGCGGTAAGTTTATTGCTTGGCGCCTGAAATGAATGTCAAATGACGGCAACACATGAGAATCGATTCGTGCATGGTCCCCCACGTGTCTAATCTGGCCTACTGGGAAGTTTTATGAGAAGGAACGATTGTTTTTGCTGACACATTTTCACGTAGAACCCGGATCCCGACAAACAGACTAATACAGTTGTTTTGTGTGTGCGTATATATATATATATATATATGCACCAACTCTTCCACTCGCGCAGGACATGATACAAAGTCAATTATCAAGTTTAACAGGTTTGAATTCAGTGTTTTCCTTCTCCAAGAGTAGTTGTCATATCAAGTTTAAAGAGTTCAGTCTGCCTTACTATTTATCCATAGATGGAGGGAGGATAGTTGGATTTATACCTTTCCTATGGCTATTAGCGTTATGTGAAATGCAAAAAAATTCTTCTAGGATTTGAACTCTGGTCGCTGTGTCCAACGACGATAATCCTTGCTCCGCAAGCGAGTCCATATATATATATATATATATATATATATATATATATATATATATATATATATATATTTCACCTTTTTTATCAGCAAAATCTTTTCTCTTAGCGATTACCTAAATCGAAACTAGTTTAGAATAATCAAAAAATAAATAATACAAAATAAATCCTCCTTTTTGTCGTATCAATTTTGTCTATTTTCTTTATATACACCCAAAACATACACACACACACACACACAGAGAGAGAGAGAGAGAGAGAGAGAGAGAGAGAGCCTACTAGCAACGACATCTTCGACATCGGTTCACGTTCGCAAAATATGTTGGTAAAGTTAAAAACAGAAGAAAGTTAGTCTCAGGAAAAACATGAACACATTGAAAGTTTTATAGAATTATATTTCAGTTGCAAACAAACTGATCTGTTTGCAGTTATATAATATTATACAAAAATAAACATGCAATAGTCTACTAAAGTCCTTGCGTCGTATATAGCAAAGTTTAACATACTTCACACAGTTCTACATCATTGCTGGAATTGTAGCAGAGACAATTTTAACGTTTGCACGTTACTGAGCTTGGTTGAAAAAAGACGCCTAAACATGTCTTTGATATCTGGCGTCTACGTATGCCGGCCATTGATTGGTTTGTTTGAAAGGTGCATTGACCAATTAAACGAGTCATACAAGGCCTTCAGAGAGTGGGGTCGACAAAGAGGGACAACCCACTTACCTTAGTTATATATATTTTTATACCGTTTTAGTATCCTTGAATGCAGAAAATTTTTTCCACACGCATCAATGGTATTTTTCCACATGACTTAAGGCTGTGATTATTAAAGGGGGCCATGAAGGGAACAGTGACCAAAAATATTACACAAAGTGCTGAGGGGCATTTACTGAACTATTTTTTTTTTAATTCGGTAATTATTTCGGTCTAATGCTCGTGGTGACACGTGAAACTCACAATAACGAGAGAAACAAGGTGTTGAGTTTAAAAAATTAGGGTTTCAAACAGGTCCTAGTCAAAAATCAAAGTATTTTAAATCACTTTTCAATATAGTTATTATCATAAAATTCTATCTTATATATATATATATATATGTGCGTGTGTGTGTATGTGTATGAGTGGGGGGTATTTGTGTGCACGTGTGTGTAGGTGTGGGTGATTGACTATGCATGTGGGTACTTCCAGTCGAATAATTATCATTTTAATTAAATGTCAATCAAATTAAGGAGAAATTCATTTGAAAAAATGGAGAGAGAGAGAGAGAGAGAGAGAGAGAGAGATGAGTGGAGTGGTTTAACCCTTTGATTTTATAACCCAACAGAAAATGGATCATAAATTCAAATCCTCTGTGGGAAAGTCTATTTCCGGTCGCATTAAGAACGCGGAATTAGAAACTTCCTGTAAAACTGCTTTCGTCACAAATTTTTCTGTCAGTAAATATTTACAAATGTCACCAAATAATGACATTTCTTTCGAATACGGGGACAATCTTAAATTCAAGAAAAATTTTTGAATTCTGACAGATAATACAAATTATTTTAGCTCTAATATTTCTACGAATCAGCATTATGTTAGTCATTAGTTAAACCCCTCTGGAATTGCTGAAAAGAGACAAATAAATACTCAATATTGTTCGCATAGAGCAACAAACAAAGAATGGCTGCATGACGTGAGAGCAGAAATAGGAAGAGGAAGGTGGGGGAAAAACTTCTTTGCCACTCTATCACCATCCATCTCAAAAGTCATCGCTCTTGGTAAGTCCTCTAGACGGCATTCAGTGTCTACATTAAGCTGATAAATATATTTTGTCAGTATGTGCGTATGTGTACATGTATATATACTGAGAGAGAGAGAGAGAGAGAGAGAGAGAGAGAGAGAGAGAGAGAGAGAGTATCTATTTACCAACACTCTTCGTAAAAAGCAGAATGAAACGCAGGGTTATTTTTTAAATGCTTTGAATTCAGGGGTTTTCTTCTTTTAGATTGGTTGCCAAAACAAGGCTTAAAAAACAAAAACAGCAAAAAAAGTCTGTCTAACTATCTTCTTATTGCTGGAGGTGAAAAATGGATTAACTCATGTCTTCCTCCCAAGAGTATTAGCGCAAAGTGAAGCGTAAACAGCCTTGTCCGTGATTTGAACTCGGTCCATCGAGTTTATTTCGAACGATGATAACCAGAACAGAGCATAAATAAATGTACCTCTGATGAGCTTTTATCAAAAAATAAATTTTCTTCTAAACCATCAATAAACGTATTTTATTATTTCTAGTAGAATATCATATGATCAAAAGGGATAAGGAGGTGACCTCTCGGTGTAATGGTTACAGCGATGGGCTGCGGAATCATAGTATGTGAGTAAGAACTCCAGTTGTACTATTACATTCACTTTCGGCTAAATACCTTTGTAAAAGGTGTGAGCCCCGTTATCTTCTCGGCTATGGGTTAAATACAAAAAACTACTGTTCTTCTAGAAGTACAGAGTTGGCATACAATAAACTACGAAGGTTGAAATACCATTAAACAGCAAAGAAAGAATGAACAAAAAGTGTAAGTTAAAACGAGATTACATAAATAGTATTAAGAAGTGAACTTATTTTTGGACTGTAAAATATTTATATTCTTTATAACAGAAGTTCAGTGATGAGAAGTTTGGTAATAAATAACACCTAATAATATCTGTTTTAGTGTTTTATTTCTCGATTTGAAATAATGAAATCCTAACATCTTTACATTAGATGAAAATGAATTTTTTTTTAAATTTGAGGGTATCACTTAATTTTGCCGGGATATCCTCTTTGTGGAGTGGCTAATGTGCTGGACTGCGGCATAGTAGTAAGCGAGTTCGAACTTCAGTTGCGCAAGTACGTTCACTTTTGAACTAATTACCAAGAGAAAAATATGAACGCCCTTATCTACTCATGGTATGTGTTAAATAATGCAACTATCGTTTTTCTATAAGTATGACTTTGATATTAAATAACCTACGAAGGTTGATATGGCGAAGAAACTAAGAAACTAAACCAAACCTTATTTATGGGTGATAATGTATATATTGGAGTCTACGAGATCACACATAAAACTGAATTAACCCATTTTTATCAAGACAATGTACAATTTCCGCATTAAATGGCAAACCTTTGAAATTAGTAGACAAATTCACATTCCTATGTTGTAATGTCTCATCTAATGATGTCTATATATGCATAGGTAAAGCATGGACCGCTATTCATAGGTTATCGGCCTTATGAAAATCTACTCTCTCTAATAAAATAAAACAGAAATTCTTCCAAGCTCTAGCCGTGTCACTTCTATTGTATATTTGCACCTCTTGGACTGTACTGGATAAAAAAAAACTACCTGGTAACTAGACAAGGAGGCTGTAAGTTGTTTTGAATAAATCCTGTAAGTCACACCCCAGAACACATCAGATGTATGGCCACTTACCTCCCATCTCGCAAAGCATATAAGTAAGTGGAACAATACATGCTGGATTTTGCTGGTGAAGCAAAATTGAATTCAAAGGTGATGTTTCCCAGTGAACTCTAACACACAAACACTCCTATGTTGGCCTACCAGCAAAAAATTACATTTATCAGATTTGGGCGGACCGTGGGTGCAGTATGGAAGACTTACCAGGAATAATGGCCGGTTGGAACGGATGGTGAGGGCGTCAAGAGAATTTAAGCGATCAGTACGTCTTGTTGTTGTTGTTGTTGATGATGATGATGATATATGCACTCGCACGTCCGTGTGTGTTTCTATGTGGCAAAATGATTTGGGGGATGCTGATCGCATTTCATAAATAAAATAAGTAAAGTTGGCAACTTTAGTCGAGGATGACCCGAAGGCTCTCTTTTCAATAACTACCACACCGAGGTGTAGGGGAGGGCGCTACTCCATTCGCTGGATTGCTCCACTTTACTCTTGATCCTTACCTTATAATGCTGATTGTTATGCAAGGTGGCATCAAGAACCATTTTTTGAGTCTTTGGTATGACCCGAACAGGGATTGAACCCCGGTCTCCCAGACCATTGGCGGACACTCTACTCATTAAGCTAATGACCTGACTGTTGGAAAAGTATTCTCCCTCCAGCTCCGGATTGGGCAGACTTGGTCGCAGAGAAGTAAAACTTGGAATTAAAATCTGATGAAATCCATTTCAAAATTGACCTTGTGTCAAATCTTGTTCGAGTGGAAGGGTAAGGTGAATACTCATAACATCTAAACACACAGTAAGTCTGTTTGTTGGTTTTTATGACTTATCAATGCGAATGGGTTATTTAATGCTAATTCCTGTTTAACAAATCTATCTATCTATCTATCTATCTATCTATATATATATATATATATATATATATATATATATATATATATATATATATACCAGAGAGGAGAGAAATTAATTCGACGGCTCGTAAATTTGAAAAGATGATAACTCCAAGTCTGAAGAAAATGAATTTATTTATAGTTCAATATTCTACCAAGGTTCATTGTTTCGTTTTTTTTTTTAGATTCATCAGGGCGATGTCAATATATGATGTATCTTCTAAATTATATTCAATTTTAAAAATGAATCGAAAATATAAAAAATGTCATAGTATTCTATTGCCGTTAATAGAAACAAATCTATGTGACGTTATAAGTTTTCGAAATTTATTTCGAAGCGTAACATATTCACAATGGATTTTAAGAATTTTTAGATACTTTATAACTGATTTTTAAAGCTCCCTATTTTCAGATACTTTATAACTGATTTTTAAAGCTCCCCATATATATATATATATATATATATATATATATATATATATATATATATATATATGTGAAGAGGGGTGTTTTGAAAATCACTTTTAAAGTATTTAAATTTTCTAAAAAATCCATTGCAAATACGTTACGATTTAACATGAATTTCGAACTCTAATAACGTCACATAGATTTGATCTATAACTCTATTGACGGCAATATATATATACGTGTTTATTTTTGTTTGATTGTTTATTTGTTTGTTTGTGTGTGCGTATATGTGTGTGTGTGTGTGTGTGTGTGTGAAAAGGCAGTATTATCTTTCTCAACATTATCCAATGTTGCATCCCCGTCGACATTCATAATCTCATTGTGATAAGGTCTCTTTTTTTCCCACAGGAATTCAAAATATCTGACTTCTCGAGAGAATATGCTCCCTCTTCCCATCCAAACCAATTGCGAAAAATCCGACTAGTTGGATTAACAGAATAAAACCTCAGTATAATTATAACTCCCCAACTTTCGGTCTGCTGATACCCACACAAGTTCACCCATGATGAGATCTCCAATTTAGTGAAAAAATTTCTCAGTATTGTTGAGTTATTTTCTCGGTGAGAAAAGAGGAATAATTGTCTCAATGCAAGTCATTCTTGGTCGACAGAAAATGAAGGAATTGAAAGAATTTCCAAATAAACCTTACTCATTGATTTATAAGAAAAAATC
>OY757930.1:88799408-88889408 GCA_963585895.1 Sepioteuthis lessoniana | reverse complement strand
GATACACTTACCTCAACCGAATTCTTGCTGCATAGCCTAGAGAAATTAAAATGGTACATCTGTTTAAAACCAACTTCACTTTAAGTAGCAAACGTATAAAAATAATAGCCGAGCTCACATACCTCGGCAGCAATATCTCATCAACTGAAAGGAATATCAACATACACCTAGCGAAAGTATGGATTGCTGTCTACAGGTTATCGATAAAATTGAATAGGAATTCTTCCAAGCTGTGACTATGTCAATACCACTGCATGGTTGCACCACCTGAATACTAATGAAACGCATTGAGGAAAAGCTAAATAAGAATTACACTAGAATGCTACGTGTGGTTTTAAACATATCCTGGAAGAAACATTCATTGAAACAGCCATTGAAAGGCGACTTACCTCCCATTTCACAAATCATCCAAATCATACGAACAAGACATGCCGGGGAAGAAGGAAGAACAAACTCATAAGCGACCTTTTTCTATGAATCCCTACACATAGACGTGCAAGAGTCGGCTAAGAAGCAAAGACTTACATCAGCTCTGTATGGACACTGAAAGTAATTTGGAAGATCTGCTGGGAGCGATGGATGATAGGGACGGATGTGGAGGGGGAGATAGAGAGAAAGAAAGATAGATAGATAGATAGATAGAGAGCGAGCGAGCGAGCGAGCTAGCGAGGGAAATTAGTGCTGTCAGCGTGACTTGATGTTGATGATGATAATGATGACTTCAAGTAACTTGTTCTCTTCTTATCTATCTATCTACTAGCAAAATATACACAAATATAAAACATATACACATGTTTATAGAATTTTAAGGTATAAAATTTTACATATTTAATATATATTGAGTGACAGACAGATAGACAGACAGAGACAAAGACAGCGTGACAGACAGGAAACATAGATAGATATATTTGTTTGTTTAGATGTAACAACTTTTGGATACTATTATTTGGTTGTATCATGTGGTGCTCACTCATTCATTCGCTGATTGGACTCTGTCAAGAGTGACTATGGAGGTATGAATCCAACTATTTTTCCAACAGTTATATATATATATATATATATATATATATATATATATATATATATTATCGAGGGTCGATAAAATTTTTCTTAACTTCAGCCAGAAAGATAGGCCATAGCCGAACGTTTTTGCTGAGGCAATACAATACCACCACTTATAAGATTAGGAAAAGCTAATTCAGATTTCTTTGCTCATTTTTGTGAGAGATGTACAAATCTAAAATCTGAATAACTTTTTGAACGATCCTTGCATATATATATATATATATATATATATATATATATATATATGTGTGTGTATATTTAGGCAGCATTTCTTCGTTAATGCAAATTTCATTAAACATAATAGACATTTTATGTCTACATATTTTCTTTTGGATCCGTTCGAATTCCCGTATTACTTTTATTGTATTCTGGGGGAATTGATTTATGTATTGTCCATAGTTGCATGTATCCCTAGTACTTTCTGCCCGACTTTGGGCCATCATCAGGGGAGGATCTACTACAAAAGTGATGTAACTTTTGTTTTAGCATATTACAACTGTGTAAGGGCGTCTTTGCCGTTGAAGGTTTTGGCGTTTGTTTTTGAATGTGATTCTATATTTAGTGCCAGTAGCTAAAGACATTTAAGTACATTAGCACTGGTTTGAAAATTAATTCTATTAAGTGTTGGCTGCAGGTTTCTGATATGTAATGCTTCGAGAATCTGAAGTTTTTGTTTATTATTTTGATGTTCTAATATTGTTGTGTTGTCGGTGAGAATTTTCCGTAGCTGTGCCGTTGGGCATGAATGTTTTTTTAAATGCTGAGCTATTGAACTTGTGTCTGAAAGGTGCATTGTAAGTCTCCTCGACAGGGTAGTTGAGGTTAAACCAACATATATATTATTATTATCAGAGATACAATCTCCTAAAGGACATTTAAATTTATATATAACGTTGGTTTTTTGCAAAACTCCAATCGAGGGAGAGGAATTATTTCTAATGACTAGATTCGAGGTTTTAAACTTATTATAATATATAACGAGTTTTATTTTTTTATTAGGATCAGTGGGGAGTATGTTTTTGTGAATCAATGTTTTCAAGATTTTTTCATCGGATTTGTAATTGTAGTGCATTTGGTTACGATAAAAAAGTTTGATATATGTTTGTTGGCTGGATGGAGTAGTACACTGTTTATTTTGTTGGTTAACATTTTTGATCATACGTTTAATTTGTTCATCAACAATATAGTTAGGAAACCCATTGTTGATGAGAGCCTGTTTTATGTTTTCTACCTCTTTATAAAATATTGTTTTGGAGGAGGAGATTAGTTTGGCACGGGATATTAGATTATGAATAATTGCTTTTTTATATCTGAAGGGGCATTCACTTTTAAAGTTGAGGGTACAGGAGTTGTTACTAGAGGGTTTTTTGTAAGTGGAGGTAGTGAAGTTATTATTCTTGTTAGCATCAATAAGAACATCTAAAAAGGAAATTTTATTGTTTTTGTTTACTTCATGAGTAAAGTTAAGGACTGAATTGTTTTGGAAGGTGTCTTGTAGTATGTTGGTTTCGTTAATATTATTAGTAAGAATAAGGATGTCATCAACAGATCTTAGGTATATTGGAGGTTTTTTTGTGCTATTAAAAATTCTATTTTCGAGATCGGACATGTAGAAATTACTGAAAATTGGGCCTAGGACAGACCCCATAGATACGCCATCAGTCTGAACGTAAATATTTCCAAGATGGTCATAAAATGGAACTTCAGTAGTACATGTTAAGAGTAGTTTTCGAAGTATATTAGAGTTGATTTTAAGAGGAGGAAGAGATGGGTTATTATAAATATTATTTATAATAATATCAATTGTTTCATTAACAGGTACATTAGTAAATAAATTTTCTACATCGAGTGAGGCTAATATACCATTATTGGGTTTAATTGTATGAAGAACTTGAATTAATTCATGTTTAGATTTTATGTTGTATTTGCTAGGTAAGTATGGTGAAATAAGCTGTTTTATTGTTTTTGTGAGTTGATAAATTGGTGTAGGTATTTGTGATATAATAGGGCGTAGAGGATGATTAGGTTTATGTATCTTTACGGTCCCGTAAAGATAGCCGGGTTTATAATCCCCAATTATTTTGGGTAGTTTTATGCTATTAAGTTCGGCATTATTAGCAGTGATTAGTTCATTAATTTTTGATTTTAGTTGGTTGGTGGGATTCTTATTTAATTTTTTGAATTTTGTATGGTCATCGAGGATATTTTGTAGTTTTGAATGGTAATCTGTTTTATTGAGTACTACAAAAATGTTTGTTTTATCAGCTTTTTTTATGGTGATGTTAGGGTGGTTGCGTAATTCTTTAGCAGCAGTTTTTAGTTGATGTGTATATAATGTAGGTTGTTTTTTTATTGTATCTATTTTTGATGGCTTCAGCCTTAAGGAGATCACGGAATTCGGGTTTGACTGAGATTACCTTATTATCCCGGAGTTTTAAAATGTTTTGGTATAAAATTTCAATTTCTGTATTCTTGTTGATGCTGGTATAAATTTTTAATAGCACAAAAAAACCTCCAATATACCTAAGATCTGTTGATGACATCCTTATTCTTACTAATAATATTAACGAAACCAACATACTACAAGACACCTTCCAAAACAATTCAGTCCTTAACTTTACTCATGAAGTAAACAAAAACAATAAAATTTCCTTTTTAGATGTTCTTATTGATGCTAACAAGAATAATAACTTCACTACCTCCACTTACAAAAAACCCTCTAGTAACAACTCCTGTACCCTCAACTTTAAAAGTGAATGCCCCTTCAGATATAAAAAAGCAATTATTCATAATCTAATATCCCGTGCCAAACTAATCTCCTCCTCCAAAACAATATTTTATAAAGAGGTAGAAAACATAAAACAGGCTCTCATCAACAATGGGTTTCCTAACTATATTGTTGATGAACAAATTAAACGTATGATCAAAAATGTTAACCAACAAAATAAACAGTGTACTACTCCATCCAGCCAACAAACATATATCAAACTTTTTTATCGTAACCAAATGCACTACAATTACAAATCCGATGAAAAAATCTTGAAAACATTGATTCACAAAAACATACTCCCCACTGATCCTAATAAAAAAATAAAACTCGTTATATATTATAATAAGTTTAAAACCTCGAATCTAGTCATTAGAAATAATTCCTCTCCCTCGATTGGAGTTTTGCAAAAAACCAACGTTATATATAAATTTAAATGTCCTTTAGGAGATTGTATCTCTGATAATAATAATATATATGTTGGTTTAACCTCAACTACCCTGTCGAGGAGACTTACAATGCACCTTTCAGACACAAGTTCAATAGCTCAGCATTTAAAAAAACATTCATGCCCAACGGCACAGCTACGGAAAATTCTCACCGACAACACAACAATATTAGAACATCAAAATAATAAACAAAAACTTCAGATTCTCGAAGCATTACATATCAGAAACCTGCAGCCAACACTTAATAGAATTAATTTTCAAACCAGTGCTAATGTACTTAAATGTCTTTAGCTACTGGCACTAAATATAGAATCACATTCAAAAACAAACGCCAAAACCTTCAACGGCAAAGACGCCCTTACACAGTTGTAATATGCTAAAACAAAAGTTACATCACTTTTGTAGTAGATCCTCCCCTGATGATGGCCCAAAGTCGGGCAGAAAGTACTAGGGATACATGCAACTATGGACAATACATAAATCAATTCCCCCAGAATACAATAAAAGTAATACGGGAATTCAAACGGATCCAAAAGAAAATATGTAGACATAAAATGTCTATTATGTTTAATGAAATATATATATATATATATATATATATATCTGTCGTTGGAGCTTGCAAAATCATGGCTGTATCCTCTGCATACGGTTAAGACTCCCTCAAAAAGTATCTCATTGGTATGACTCTAAACTGTGGCTGGAGGTGAGGCTCCAGTTCTGGATTTCTGGAGGGTGTGAAGTACCTCCTCATTGCCATTTCACCATGGTCCATTTTCTTAACTGGGCGTAGTAGTTAGACCTCCGAAGTTTTGCATAGATCTAATATTTGGGATACTTCGAGGAACAGATAATTTGCAACTGTATGTCTCATGAGACCAAGACGATTAATATAGCCAAGACAATAACGAACAATAAATATGTGAATAGTTGAGCATATTGGTTAGGAGAGATCATATCGATTATATAGAAATGAAAGGCAAAAATATGTAGATTAATATCACATCAATCAATGACTTCATCAACTGATCTTGATGTTATTTTCTATTTACCTTTCTTTTAAGAGGGACGTTGAGTACGTCTCGGTGAGTCAACTGATTGGGAATTATGAGAGACTCGTGGGAAATGCAGGTGTTTGTGGTCGAAATATCTGCTGCACACATTGTTTCTTGTTTAGTCAGAGAATAGCAGAGAGCTAAGGGGCGACAATAATGACTTTTTTCTTTCTTTTTTGCTTTCAAAGCCACCAGGGGTGGCAGTTTCATTTCGTGTGAAAGTGTACAAATTAAGAGAGAGAAAGAGAGGGGGGAGGGAGGGAGAGAGAGAGAGAGAGAGAGAAGATGATGATGATGATGATTAAGAAGCAATAAAACAAAAAGAAGAGGAGTTGTGAAAGAAGGAAAGAAGGAAAGGAAAAAAGGGAGAAAGAATAACGAGGATGAAATGAAAAGAATGACGACAAAGAAAGAAAGTAGAAAAACAGATCAAAAATGTGAAGAAAAGAAGAGGATAAAAAGCAAAAAGAAAGAAAAAAGGAATTGAGATAAAAAGAAGAAAAGGAGAAAAGACGAAGGAAGAAAAAAGATTTTGACGAAAGAAAATTTTGTTGAGGATGAAAGAGAACAAGAAAAAAGAGGTAAAAGTACATAAGGGAAGAAAGAAAGAAAGAAAGAAAGAAAGAAAGAAAGAAAGAATTAGGAGGGAAGAAATTTTAAAGAATGTTTATTGAAAAAGAAGTGAAAAGAAAGAAAGAAAGAAGTGGCAATGGGGAAGAAATCAAAGAAAAGAAAGAAAGAAAAAAGAAAAGAAAAGAAAGAAAGAAAGTAGGAAGCAAAGCAAGAAAGAATAATGGGGAATAAATTAAAAGAAAGACAGGAAGAAAGAACAGTGGGGAAGATATTAGAAGAAAGAGAGGAAAAAGAATGGAATATAATATTGGAAATAGCCGAAGACGAAAGAATGAAAGTGATAAGAAAAAAGGAAAAAAAGAAAGAAAGAAAATAAAGAAAATAACAGAAAAATGAATAAAGAAAAATGAATAAAGAAAAATGTTTAGAAAATCCTTATTACTATCAACAAGAAAAAAGAATCTTGTCTTCAAAAGTAAACACAAACGTAAACTAAAAAGTCTAACCCGAAAAACTCTTTGATAGTCCAACACAAATCTCATGAATTTATTATTTCTTAGAAATTTTATTGTAAATATTTAGCCATGGAATACTTAAAAAATTAGTGTCACTCAAAAAAAGCGACGAGGTTTATTGTACGAAATTTTTCTTTGTAAGTGTTTAAACATCGTTTACAACCAGAAAAAAAGCCGAAGAAAAAAATCAATTAAGCACAAAATAAGATTAAAATGATAAAAATACTAAAACAAAGCATAGTTAGACTTTTACTAAGTTAAAACTTTAGAAAATTCTGACTGAAAATATAAAACTTTTTTTCTCAGAAGGAAAACCCACGTTACCAAAACTCTATAAGTGTAACATCTCATATGCATAACCCGGTGACAATAGATATTTATCCTTCCCTGATTTGTCACTTGATAGCAGTTTCTATTGGTGGAGAGAATTCTACGAGCCACATAAGCGTATAGCAATGGAAACCATGGCATGCAGCATGGTGGATGTGACGTAAGATGGAGATATCCAAAGACGAGTCAACAGCATACTTCACCAGATGCTGAGCGGAGAAACCTCAAAAGTCAACGGCTCGGAAGAAATAGTTCAGTCAAGCAACTGCTGTTATTCATCAATAAGAATGGTGTCTATTGAGAGAGAGAGAGAGAGAGAGAGAGAGGGCGAAATATTACCATGACTCTAATTAAAACGATTCGTCCAAACAGTATCGCCCTTCGAACAGGTAAACAAGGAGTGCGTTCTGCTGAGGTTGGAACCCCAGTATTCGAAAAATCGGGTACAGAGCCCAAATTAAACCTACTTTGATTCAAAAGTATTATGAATATAGCAACGTTTAATATTGGGACTTTAAACATAATAAACCAGCTACCCGAGCTGACAGCATCTACAGCCGAGCATAATATAGACATCATATGTTTGCAAGAACTCAGATTCTACAATAGCGAACTAGATCTAAAATATCGCAATATTTGCATGGAAAAATTCTGTTAATGCCATCATAGAAAGTGTGACAATTCTTCTTAGTCCTCATGGCTTGAAATCCCTAAATAACATAGAGATCATCCAGTCCAGAGTAGTGTGTACTTCCTTTACTAGTAACCTTTTTGCAACGATCGCTACAGGACCACTAATGTCAGTAATGAAAGGGATATTATCAGTCTCTACAACAAATTATCCTCACTTGTCCGAAATATACCCAAGCACTAAGTTCTAATCATCGGTGGAAACAGGAATGTGTATATAGGCAAAGACAGAAATAATAAATGCTACTTACAGAACTCGGCAAACAGAAATAATGAATATCTAGCAGATTTCTCTCTCGAGAATACCTAACACTAAATTCCAAAAAAAGGATGGAAAAGTAGGCACTAACACCTGCCAAACTGACTCTAAAGCACAATTAGATTATATATTCATAATTAAGAAGTGAATAAATTGCTCTTTGAACTTTTAAGCATATTCCTCTTTTAAAGGAGTATCTTCCGATCACAGAATGATCACAGTAAAGATTCATCTGAGTCGACACAGAAATAAGACACAAACAGTTATAGTTTCACGATATAACGGGTCCTCACGCATTAATAGTCATATTAGTATACGGTAATCGAAAGAAAGTAGTTTGATATTTTTCAAGAGACATCTGAAAGACATACACTGAATGACGAATATAAAAACTGCCTCCAACCATATAGAAGAAGCAGCTAAGTGCATACTAATCAAACCAACAGCCAAATGAAGAGTGTTACAGAAATTAACAGCAGTTAGGGAAAAACGAGAAAACTCAAAAAAGCTTCATTACTTAATAAAAGAAACCCAATAAACGCCATTGAGCGGCAACTTAAGAAACCACAGAGAGAACAAACGAACACACACTAGATATAACAATCAGAATACATTCAAGGCTAAATCAATAAAATCAGGAACTCAAAAGAAAATAAAAAAATCACAATGGGCAAAGCAGACTGCAAATGAAGTGAGAGTAAAGAAAAGCACTTCAAGAAAAAACAAACAAACAAAAAACGCTGCCAGACAAGAAAGAAGACTTCAAATGTGGAAAGAACATTTCAAGAATCGTCTCAGAAACTCTTGAAATCTCTGATAAATCTATCAAAGCAATTATTCATGACCAACTAGATTAAAACTTGGAAATTTTCGGGGGAAAAACTTGAGCTACAGACGGAATACCCACTAAAGTATGGAAGACAAGAAAATTTGACAACACTTTATCAATTATGCAACACTGTGTATAAACAAAATACAATAGAGAAATTAAAAAAAGACAACATCCTTCTCTTCACCAAGAAAGGTGGCCTTGGAATCAGAAACAACTACAGTGGCATAACTCTTACTGCCATAGTTGCCATGCTTTTCACTCGTATCCGACCTGAAATCGAGAAAATTCTTTAAAAAAATCAAAACAGCTTTCGGAGATATCAATCCTCAATTTCACAGATTCTGACAATCTGTCAAATCATCAAATGGGTACGTGGAAAAATCTCGAAGCAAGAATATTGCTCGTAGATTTCTCCAAGGTATTCGATTCAATTCACAGAGGTAAGATGGAGCAACTACGACTCGTATATCGTCTCAAAAAACTGTTTGCTGTATTATGATGCTTTTCTAAAAAATGAGAAAGCAATGGTTTGCTCACCTGATGGCGACATCGATTTCTTGGACTTTGTCGTTGGAGCTTTTAAGTAAATACATTTGAGCTATATGTTTTCATAATCTACTGAGACTACGTATTTTGAACGTCAGTAGATCTATAAAAAGCCCAAAGCAGAAGCTATCCAACAAAAACTATTGCAGGCAGATTACGTAGATAATCGAGCGCTTCTCACAAATGCATCTACCGAAGCCAAATCTTTATTGCATTGCCTAAATCAAGCAGCAGGAGGAATTGAACTCTGTGTGGACACAAATAAAACAGAATTCACAATTGACAATTGGATGTCCTAATCATCATTAGTTATTATCTCAAAAGAAAGAAAGAAAAGATAAACCATTGGCAATAAACGAATCTGAAAGAAAGAAAGAAAGAAAGAAAGAAAGAAAATTAAAAGACTGCAGATGAAAGAAAAAAAAAGAAAGAAAAATAATGATATATTACACTGGAAATAAAATAAAACGAATGAATGAAAACTTTGAGAAAGAAAGAAAGAAAGAAAGAAAGAAAGAAAGAAAGAAAGAAAGAATAAACCACTGGCAATAAACGAACGTGAAAGAAAGAAAGAAAGAACCACTGGGAATAAAGGAACGTAAAAGAAAGAAAGAAAGAAATAACCACTAGCAATAAAGGAACGTGAAAGAAAGAAAGATAGAAAGAAAGGCAAGGGAAATCATCATCATTATCATTATCATCATCTCATTAAATAAAAAAAAAGATCCCGTAAAATTTCGTTCGAATATCCATTTTTTGTATTTCTTAATTTCGTTGAAGTCTTGTTGTATATGATGCAATTACAGATTTGGGCGAAGTACAAATCTGACTTCCATTTTGTTTATTTAAGATCAAATATCATTTTGAAAGGGAAAGGGGGGAGGTGAATATCAGGGTGGAGACTCATTGAAGAAAGTTTTTGGGAAGATGCAATATGATACCTCGCTTTGAAGCACTTGTAAATAACGTATGGTATAAGTAATGAATGGTATCCAAAATGAAACCGAACGTTTTCATTTCCTCTGCATTCTTTCTTTCTTTCTTTCTTTCTTTCTTTCTTTCTTTGTGGCCTTTTCATTTTATATCTATCACTGTTTGTTTGTTTGTTTGTTTCTTTCTTTCTCCGTCTGCAGACTTTTCATTTTCTCTCCTATCTTCCAATAAAAGCAAATAAGACATGCTATAAACAGATGAAAGACAGATAAAAAATGAAAAGAAAAGAAAAGAAGAGAGAGAGAGAGAGAGAGAGAGAGAGAGAGAGAGAGAGAGAGAGAGAAGGAATTGGGAAAAGAACAAATTTGACACGAACAAATCAAAGTGTAGGAAGTAGAGAAAAAATAAGAAGATAGAAAAAAGATTTTAACGAAAGAAAATTTTGATATTAGGAGAAAGAAGAAAAAGTAAAGAGAAAAACCAACTGTTGAAAGAAAGAAAGAAAGGAAGAAAGAAAGAAAGAAAGAAGACTGGAAGCAATAATAAAAAAGAAAGAAAGAAAAAGAACAGGAAAAAGAAAAAAGAAAGATGAAAAATTTTTAAAAATGACGACAGAGTCACAGCAACAAAATGCATAAAAAGTATGCAAACTACCTCATGCAGGATTTGAACCGTGGTCCCTCTGTCCATTTCCTACTACGATAACCATTTTAACATCAGCGAGGTAAGAAGTCCTTTCTTACTCTATCTCTATATTCAACAATCTCTCTCTCTCTCTCTCTCTCTCTCTCTCACTATATATACATAAAAGTTGGCGACCTTTGTTGAGGGTGACCCTAAGGCACCTTTTTCAATAGCTACAACACCGAGGTGTTGGGGAGGGTACTACTCCATTCCCTTGATTGCTCCACTTTACCCTTGATCCTTACCTTATAATGCTGAGTGTTAAGCAAGGCAAGCATCAAGTAAGATTTTTAAGTTTTTGGTATGACTCGACCTGGGATTGAACCCTGGTCTCCTAGACCATTGGTGAACGCTCTACTCTATAACATAGATATATAATTCCAAATAATATGAAGTAAAGATAAAGACGTACTATATGGAGTAAGAGAGAGAGAGAGAGAGAGAGAGAGAGAGAGAGAGAGAGAGAGAGAGTTGGGTATTAGGTCGTGTTCAAAAGGTTGACATTTCAAGTTAATTTTTGAGTTGTCTGAAAACCATATACTATCAGTTACTGCGGTTCATATTGCAAATGAAGAAGGTCAATAATATATGAGGTGCTGCTGAAAGGTTAGAACTCCTGGGAACAGGTTTGCCTTGTTTTTATTTCCTGCGTCCTGCTCTGAAAACAATAATATATTCCTCCACAAACATAACAGAGGAAAAACATATAATACACTCTAGTCCTTGTATTAAATCCGAGAACTTAGCGCAGAAACGCCAAGGACTGACAATCCAATCATTGTCAGAACGATTAACCCATATATTGATTATACCACCAAATTTAACGGACACTGACCTACAGTGGAGGCGAACTTAGCGTAATGGTTATCTTCGTAGGAAATAGATTCGGCAAACTGAGTTCAAATCCTGAATGAGGCTGTTTACATTTCCTTTATGCCTTTAAGAAATAGACGAATCCATCTCTCTTTTTCAACCTCCAAAAATGAGTGAAATAGTCGGGCAGACTGGACTCTTAAGTCATTGTAAGTTATCCGGAGGAAAATCCTGAAATCAAATTAGGGATCGCTTTTTGCTGTTAGAAGCGTATCTATCCGTATAAACTGTTACTTATTATGTAGAGAGGTGATAAGTATCATTATGACAGTGCTCTTATTGCCCTGAGAGAAGCGATTAAGGGGAATTACTCATCTTCCCCTACTCGAGGACCTAAAAAATTTATGAGATAAGAAAAAACAATACGTATATAGACAATAATTAAAGTGAGTTGCGCAGCATCCCCCTCATGTTTGCTTTCTTCGGTAGTCCATCGACGGAAATCTCTCATTTTATCTTTTTTAAAAAAACTTTTTTGTACGAGCTGATATCGAACTGGGTTCGATAGATTTCACATGATGAAAATATCTTATACGTCAATACGCAGCCCTACCATTGTGATTACATCCGACCAATAACCTACTTACGCCCAACCTGCCAACCCGTCAAAGATGCATTTGTCTCTGTTTAAAAATCAATACCATTATTATTATTATTATTATTATTATTACGTTTCTGCCACAAAGCATCAAAGTTCACATCCTGAGTTTCCGGGGACATTATGAAAAACGAAAAGATGATGAGAATTGTCAGTTCGCTAGAATGGGGAGGGGAGAACCTTCCACCCCACCCCAAAACTGCTACTGGCTGCCTGTAATTTGGGATGAGCCACCCCTTCCACAAACCCGGCACAAACAAGTGGCGGGGAATGGACATAGGCGTATTCCGTTGTTCTCGTCCGGCAATGTTGTTTACCGCTACTCAAAGGATATTTCGCTTTAACCAGACGTGCAAAGGCGATGGAGGTGCAAAGGCGATGGAGAAAGTAATGGGACTGATTTTTTTTTTCAAGTCGGCAACCCCGATCAGCATATCAATATTGACCAGGTGTTCGACAATGGCCTGGGAGATCAGGTTTCAATCCTTGGTCGAGCCATACCAAAAACTCAGAAAATGGTACTTGATGCCTCCTTGCTTAACACTCAGCATTATAAGGGTACGTATGGGTAAATAGTTGGACAGACTAGGTTCTTCAGCCTTAGTGTGGTAACAAGTCTAAGAGAAGGAAAACTCTGAATTCAAACCTGTTAAACTCCGCTTAAAAATTGACCTTGTGTCATAGCCTGCCCGAGCGGAGGGGTTGGTAAATATATATAAGGGTACGTATGCAGGAAAAAAAAAGAAAAGAATTGCGTCCCCCCCAGCACCTTGGTGTAGTCGCTATTTGAAAAAGGGATCCTTCCGGGTCGCCCTCTATTAGGGTCGCCAACTTTACATCACTTACTTGTCTCTCAAGATTTGAATTAAGTTGAATGATTTTGATTGGTTAATTTGACGTTGTGGTTCACGTGCTGAACTCTGGCATCATAGTAAACGAGTTCTAACTCTAGTCGCGATACGTTTTACGTTTACATTCAAACTAATGTTTCTCGTGAAAGATACGAAACCCCTTACCCTCCTAAGCTATTGGTTTAATAGTATCAGTGTTGTTTTTCTACCAAGATGGCTTTGGCATTTAATAACCCATGACGGCTGATATGTCATTTAAACAAAGAAATGAATGAAAACAAAGGTAGTTAATTGATTAATTCTAACGTCATGTCAACTTGTCTTGACTTATTTTATGCCGAGAGGTTAGGGAATCGCGTTCATATTTACATTTTTTGCAGCTCTTTCACACACGGTCCCATCGAATACAAATACTTTTTAAATAGATTTTTTGTCTCATAGATGGGACCCTAACAGGTTCCACGACTCCAAGTCAAAGTGGACCTGGGAGTAATGAAGGTGTTCCCCATGTTCCTCAGGTGTCCAGAACTGTAGCGTCATCATCAACTGTAGTTTAGTTTCATTACCAGGACACCCCATTTTTGAAGGGAGTATTGTACTCCGCAGCTGGGGATACAGTCCGCGTATTTTAAGTCTCACCGATAAGACGTAAGTAGATTTTGAAAAAGAAACTCAACATTAAATTCACAAGGACAGCAGTAGCATTTAAGAATTTTACTTAAGCTAAAGTAAAATTCTTATATACTACTGCTTGAATGACTGAACCCCCCCCCCAAATAACAAACAAAAAACAACAACACAGATGCCCGGTTTATAACTTGATTTCAGTAATGAGATCAACTTCTCACCCGGGCATCTGCTTTTTTTTCTGTAATTCAAGCAACGGTAATTAGTCGGAGTAAAACTAGTTATAAAATGGTGGAGCCTCCTCGGTAAAGATAGACGGACAGATGGGGAATTATAATGATATCTTATTTTTTTAATCCGTTTTAAATTTGAAGTCTCCACTGTATGACATTAAACTGTATCTGATGGTGAGGTTCCACTTCCAGAAATCTGAGAAGTATGTGGTATTTCTTAATTGTCATTACTCCCAATTCCACTCTAACTCAGAATGGTAGTGTCTATTATTATCCCATCTAGGGGTTAAATAAACCTGTTTGAGAATTATTTGCATTTGATATGAATACTTAAAACCATATAATTATGTGCAAATTATTAGGATTGAACAAGAATACTTGAAACCATATAACTGAGTGCAAATTATTCGTCTCAAGATAAGATATTTAAAATTATAATTGTTTACTAAGAATTATAATTAGTTACGCCGAGCTTTTCAATTGCAAGAAAAAAAAAAAAACTAATTTCGACATTAAATAATGAGCGAGTGTGTGTAAAAAAACCTGAGAATGGGGAAAAATGAAAGAGAGAGAAAAAGTGGGAAAGAAAGAGAGAATTAAAGCAAGAATACGAGAAAGAGTGAGCTTGAGAGTAAAAGAGAAAGAGAGAAATATATATATATATATAAACAGAAAGAGTAAAAGAGATGGTAAGAGTAAGAGAGAGAGAGAGAGAGAGAGAGAGAGAGAGAGAGAAAGAAAAAGCGAAAGAGAACGAGAGAAAGAAGGGTATAGGAGAGAGAGAAAAAGATAAGAAAGAAGGGGAGAGATAGAAAAAAGAAAGAAGTAGAAAGAAAAAGAATGTGAGATGAAGAAAGAAAGAAAGAAAGAAAGAAAAAAAGAGATAAAGAAGGATGTAAGGAAGAGAAAGAGAGAAGGAAGAGTAAGAGAAATCAGAAAAAGGGAGAGAGGGAAAGAGTGAAAGAGAAAGAAAGAGAGAGAGAGAGATAAGAAAGAGGGAGATAAGAAAAAGGGAGAAATGAAGTGGGATAAAAAAAATCGTTTGATTTCTTTTGGACGATGGAGGTCATCAGAGAGACACCCACAAATTTCCGAAATGAACTGTCAGCATTTCCCAAGAATCTCAGACGAAGATATTGTAATCAGGTCCAGCAGCAAATTGGAGTCTGTGGGAAAATGATGAGAATTGCAAATTTTGAGTAAGATTCGTCATTGGTTTGACTAGAACAAAACGTGCACAAAAAAGGGATTACTTGATATTTTTGAAAAGTTCTTAATTTCTTGATTGGTTCGTTGATTGATTGTTTGAGTTTTATGGCATATCAACCTTTGTAGGTTATTTAATGCCAAATCCATTTTTATACGAATATTTCTATTCCAACAATTCAGTTTAGCATAAGTGCGCAGGTTAAATGTAAGTACAGTTTAATTGTGAAAAACACTTCTATTTCAACCTACTCATTTTAATGAAGCAGTTCTAACTCAGCTAATTCCGTTTAGTATAAGTACAGATTTTGTTTACACTGTTAAAAGTCAAAACAGTTCTATATTAGACAATTCAGTTTAGTGTAAGTACTGTTTCAATGTAAAAAAAAAAAAAAACAGTTCCATTTCAAATAATTCAGTTTAGCATATGCTTACACTTTAAATGCAAGTATGGTTTAATTGTCAAAGACATTTCTACTTCAAGCTATTCAGTTTAGTCAAAAAATTCAGTTTAGCATAAGTATGCCATTAGTTCTTTTTAACCCATAGATAGGGCCCTACTAGGTGCTACCACTCCGGGCCAGAGTGGACTTGGGAGCAATGGCAATGAAAAGGGGCTCCTCATTCACCAAAGCCCCAGCATTACTGGAACCTCACCGTCAGATTGTTTGTTGTCATATCTAGGACACTCGTTGGTGTGTGTGTGTGTGTGGGGGGGGTCTTACCACAATGTAGAGAAGCAGTCAGCATATTCTACAACCCCAGCCAACTGAGCAATTTAATCCCTGGAGCAAATAGAAATCCTGCTACTCCTGGTAAAAAAATATGGAATTAGTACACTTGAAGTAAGTTCACTTTGGTTTTGCATTTAGCAGTAAATAAACTAATAACAAATAAGATACCAAAACATTTTTTCTTAAATAGCTGAACATTGTGGCTCCATTAGATGTTCCTTAAAGACGCTAGATTGAATTTTTGTTAGTCAATGTCGAGAAAAAAGTTATTTGAATGAACTTGTAATTTGCATTTTACATTTCTAAAACAAAAGAAGCCTTTACACTTCCCAAAAGAATTACCAGCAGAACTCTTATCATGCAAATCGGTTTAGAGTTAAAAAGACAGTTCTTGGAGACCTCAAAAAGTGGTTAGGCATATTTGATTGAAAGGAAACATATCCCTAACAAAAGAAATATGAATGGAAACAATTGAAAAAATTGTAAATATCTTCCAAGAAAGCAATCCTTAATGGAGTGTGGCGAAAGGTGTTGGCTGTTCCTAAACGATCAATCCAATAATAAGTGAATGACGCAAATTAGCACAAAAAGAGTATAAGACTAGACATGTCTGGGTAGGAAAGGTGATCCAGTGGGAATTGTGCAAGAAATTTAAATTTGACCTTACGAACAAATAGTTAATGCACAACCCGAATCCGTGCAGGAGAATGAGATGCAGAAACTTCTCTGGGATTTTGAGATACAAACCGATCACCAAATCTCGGCCAGACGACCAGAACTAGTGATAATCAAAAAAAAAAAAAAAAAAAGAATAAATAAAGAAATAAAGAAAGAAAGAAAGAAAAGAAAGAAAGAAAGAGAACTTGCCGATTTGTGGACTCTATCGTCATGTCAGACTCCAGAGTAAAACCTAAAGAAAGCGAAATGAGAGATAAGACCTTGCTCGGGAACTGAAAAACTATGGAACATGACAGTGACGCCGATACCAATTGTAATTGCTGCCCTCGGTACAGTCACCCAAGGATTGGTAAAAGGACAGGAAGAATCGGAAATAAGAACACGAGCGGAGACCATCCAAACAACAGCATTATTAAGATTGGCTAGAATATTGAGAAGAATCCAGGAGACTTGAGGTGACCTGCTGTCACTCAAACTCCAGTGAAAACCATCGGCTAACGCTGGTGTAAAAAACTCTCAAAGGATTAATGCCAAATCCATTTATATACAAATAAACAGTTCTATTTAAAGCAATTCAGTTTGGGTCGGCAAGGTGATCCATTGGGAGATGTGCAAGAAATTTAAATTTGACCATACGAATAAATGGTATATGCACAACCCAGCACCTGTCCTAGAAAATAACACACATAAACTCCTATGGGACTTTGACATACACACGGATCTCCTAATCTCGGCCAGATGACCAGACTTAATAATAAGTCGACTTTGCTGTCCCGGCTGACCACAGACTAAAACTGAAAGAACGTGAAAAGAAGGATAAGTACCTCGACCTTGCTAAGGAATTGAAAAATCTATGGAACATGCAGGTGACAATTATACCAATTGTAATTGGTGCGTTTGGAGCAGTAACTAAAGGATTACTAAATGGACTGGAGGACTTGGAAGTTGGCAGACGATTGGAGACCATCCAAACTACTACATAATTGAAAACGGCCAGAATACTGAGAGGAGTCCTAGATACTTGAGGAGACTTGCTGTCACTCAAACTCTAATGAAAGACCATCAGCTAACGCTGACGTAAAAAACTCTAATGAGTAAATAATAATAATAATAATAATGATAGAAAGTAGCATATTAGCGCAAAGGGAATATAAAACTAGAAACGGCTGGGTGAGCGAGTTAATCCATTGGGAACAGATTGAAATTTTACCATACTGTTAAATGATATGTGTACAAACTAGAAGTTACCCGAGAGAATGAGACAAATAAAATTTTCTGGAATTTTGTGACACAAATGGATCAGCTGATCCTAGTCCGTAGACCAGATCCAGTAATAATTTTTAAAGAAAAAAAAACAAAAAAAAACAAACTTGCCGTATTGTAAATTAAACCTTTCCGGAAGACAACGAAAGTTGTGAAACATTAGGGTGACGGTGATACTAATTGTAATTAGTGTACTTGGAACAGTCTCCAAAGCCTTAAAAAGAGGGCTCGAAGAGTTGGAAATCGGAAGACAACCATCTAAATTACTGTATTTTTAAAATCGGCTAGAATATTGAGAAGTGTTCAGGAGACCTGAGGAGACTTACGGTCACTCAAACTCTAGTGAAAGACCATCAACTATTGCTGGTTTGAAAAACTCGCGCGAAGTAAAATGTATAATAATAATAATAATAATAATAATAATAATAATAATAATAATAACAGTGATAACAACCAGGGAGTAGAATTAAAAGAAAGAAAAAAGAGGGATAAGTACCTAGACCTTGCTAAAGAACTAAAAAAAAACGATGGAATATAAAGGTAATGGTCATAACAATTGAAATAATTTATTATTTATAATATTCACCGTCGCTTAATTATGGAATTTGCACACGGAGAGAATTTTTAATTTTTAAAATTCTATTTCGCAGTAAATTAACTAAAAAGTTTTCTAAGGACTAAAAATATCTAATTAAAAATAATGGTACAGTTGCTCATTGAATTTTGATCTTAAAAGTTCAATATTTAGTCTTTGGTATGTATCTCAATTATTTCTCGTTACATAAGGAATAAAGTCGATAACTGAATCTGAACATCGCTCATCATCAAGTCTTTCTGACAATACGGATTCCCTCGCACCATCCGTTCCTGTAGGCTATCTTTCTTGGTTCGAGACTGAATCCAGAGCCGACACAGAGCTGATGTATGTAAGTCGATGATGGTCGACGAACACTGCGAATGAGAAAAAAACGAGAGAGAGAGACAGACAGACAGGCAGAGAGGGAAGGAGGGAGAGAGGAAGAGAAAGTCCTCACAGGAATGTCACTTATGAATTCGTTCCCGCTTTTCAAACAGAGTCAAGCATATCATGTTCGTCTTGGTTTGTGAAATGGAAGGCAAGTGATGGTAAAGCTGTTATTTTGTGGGGTGCTGCTTCCAGGATTTGTTGAAAACAGCATACGACATTCTTGTGTAGTTCTATTTTTCTGTTTGCTAAAAATTGACGTATTGGTATTCCATTGCAATACTTCGAGTCATTTAATCGTGTGCAAATAAAACTATTAGCAATACTTGAAACAAAGCAGTTCACTCTATGTAAATAAGTGATGATGTTAAATAAAATTATGAGTGTTAGATTGAAATACTTGAAACTATTTAACTGTGTGCACTCATATAACCTTTCACTCATCTAAAAATAAAAATTAACAACAAATTATTCGTTTGCAAATAAAATATGCATAACCATTAAACAATGACCAAATAAATGACTGATGTTAAATTGAATTGTTAGTTTTACATAACAATACCTGAAACCATTTAACTGTGTGCCAGCAAATGACTAATAGTCAATAGATTTGTTCCTGTTAGGAATACTTGAAATCATTTAACTGTGTTTAAACGATTGAATAAAGTTGACTAGAATTATTAGTATTAAATAGCAATCCTTGAAACCATTTGACTGTATGAAAACAAATGAGCTCTGGCTCGTTTAAAGAATGTTACGTACAAACTATTCCTTTAAAAATCTTGTAAAACAGGATTTGACATTGAATATTGGCTGATACACCATAAAACACAACCAACCAACCAACCAACCAACTAATTATATCTTAGCATTCACTTCAAAACTTCCCTGAGCAAAACAAAGACAATATTCTCATATATATTTTTAAGCAAATGAGATATACTTTGTCAATCATCAAGAATTTCTGGTGCCACATGTTTGGGTTTGGCCTGTTTTTTTTTTGTTTTGTTTAATGGTGTTTTAACTTTCGTGTGTTATACAATGCCAATGTCATTTCTTATCAAAGGGACTTCATACATTTCTTAAGGATTTTTAGTCCGAAACTAAACATAATAGCACGACTGGAGTTCAAACTCGCTTACTACGATGCTTCCCCGTGATTATATATATATATATATATGTGTGTGTGTGTGTGTGTGTGTTTGACTTAATTGAACAGATACTTTATTTCTGCCTGTTTTATCTTTGATCCGTTCAAGTCTTCGTACGAGTCGTTTGATTTCCGAATGGAATGAATTCAAAAAGCCACTATTTCTTTCTGAATCTTTTCTTTCTTAAATTCCCTTCCTTAACGTTCTTCCTACTTTTTACATTAATCCTCACTGTGTTTATCATTTCAATGTTCATTCCCCGCCCCAAATGACTCCAGTCGGGGACATCTGTATTGGAGGCAAAATAATGGGCTTAACTCTCTTCATTCAACGATCAAACCGGCAGAAACCAGGGAGCTGTCTTTTTTAATCAAACACTGTCTACATTTCCGAGATGAGCTATTATGTACATTATTTACATTTAACGGACTATTGTCCTCATCTTTGTCGACATGTTTATCACAATGTTCCGGCCTTCTTCAGGTGGTTGAAATGTTAAACTTAGCCCTTTATTTCCCTCACCGGGGTAGACTGTTTTAGTTCCACGGGCCATGTTCAATGGATGTCAGTTATCAGTTATCTTCTGTTAATTTCCCCTCTGAAAGTTCTCCTCTGCTTTCACCGGGTATTGAACTCACACTCTTTTGGGGTATGTATCTGGATCTAACCAACACCTTTATCCATTGTGCCATGTGTCCTCAAGGACATATGTCACCATGGATAAAGACGTTGGTTAGATTAAACATGGCTTGTGGAACTAAAACTGTCAACCCTGGTGAGCAAATTAAAGGGCTAAGTTCCACATTCCAACCACCTGAAGAAGTCCGAAGCGTATAACGGCTGAAACGTTGTGATAAACACGGCAACAAAGATTAGGACAATAGTCTGAAAAATGTAAATAATTAATCAAACACATTTAATATATACATATATATATAACAGACCAAAAGTTTGAGGAAACCCTGATTTGTTTCGCTAAGTTCATAATAAATGATAATTTTGCAATTTATCGTAAAATTCGAAGTAATCTGCCTTAGAATAAGCAAGAGTTATCAACACATTTACACATTGCAAGGGAATAACTGAAACTTTTAATAGTTACTCGAAAGGATTCCAAGAATTTGCTCTGCAGAAATTTGTGTTCACCGTGGATTCTTTGTGGAAAAGTAAATATGAATTTACTTTAATTAAAGTGATAATTATTTTATATTCATTTTGATTTAAATCATAGCTAGATTACATGCAAACTAAAAAAATAAATTATTCCTTTAAAGACCGTGAAATATTCATTTTTTAAGTTTATTAAAAAGATCAATGTTCCAAAGTTTTAGTCGATTGAGAGAGAGAGAGAGAGAGAGAGAGAGAGTGTGTGTGTGTATTAGAACGACATAAACTAGTTTTAGAACACAAATTAGGTATAATTTGTGAATTACACTCTTTTATTTCTCGCACCACACTGAATAATCTACGTGGTGTAGTGGCTGAACTGCGATATCGTAGTAAGAGAGTTCGAACTCTTATCCAGCTATAGCGGTCACTTTCTTTACTTCCATAAAGTCGTATTCATAGACAATATATGAAATCCGCTCTCCTCTTGACTCCGAAGCGGGTTTGGGTCTGTACGGTCGGTGAATTCGCCAAACCTGATCTCTCTATCTATCTATCTTGTTCCAACATGTACAAAATATAGATTGCCCAGTCGGCTGGGGCTGTAGAATAGACTAACTGCATCTCTGCAGAGGGGTAAGACCCCACCAAAAATATCCTGGATATGACACAAAACAATCTGATCGTGAGGTTCCAATAATGCTGGAGCTTTGGAGAATGCAGAGTATTCCTTCATTGCCCCGTCCCAGGTCCGCTCTGGCCCGGAGTGGTAGCATCTGATTGGGTCTTATCTATGGGTCAAATAGAACTAAACTGTGTACTTATGCTAAACTGAATTGCTTGAAATAGGACTGTTTTGACATGTAAACTGCGTACTTATTCTAAACTGAATTGCTTTAAATAGAACTGTTTATTTGTATATAAATGGATTTGGCATTAAATAACCAACAAAGATTGATATGTTATAAAATCCAAACAAACAAAGAAAATATAGAACAGTTTATGCAAATGTGAGGACTAAATCCTAATTTCCGACGATTATACACCCCCCACATACATATATATATATATTTATATATATATATATATATATATATATATCTATATATATATATATATATATGTATATATATATATATATATATATGTGTGTGTGTATATATATATATATATATATATATATATATATATACAAGAAATTTGGTCCGCAAATGAATTTGAATGTGATTTTTTTGGTTTTTATCTCAAATAATTATGTCACACACGTGTTTCGGACTTAGTGGTCCTCTTCAGGAGACTAAAAATGGTTAGGGTCACCTCTGGTTCTAGCTTTTACAGAGAAGATTATTTCACAGTGAAGGTTGTTTTGATAGGGTGTGATTCTTTGTAATCTAAAGTTGTTTTTTTTATGTATGTATTAACAAATATTTACTTTGTGTGTTTGTAGGTGTGTACAATCGCATACAAGAACGAATATCCGGTTGTTGCTTTTTCTTTGAGTTGAAAGGGAGAATGTATTAATACGTATTTAATGTGCATCGAGTATTTTTTTTATTTTTTTATTCTCTCTCTCTCTTTCTCTCTGAGTTCAATGTGTCATTGATATATTCTAATATAGTCTGTGTATATATGTTTGTATTTCAGTATCCAGTAATTTTCTGCATTTTTGTATGCGTAAAGTTCGGTTCTGCGTGTATATAAGTGTGTGTGTGTGTGTGTGTGTGTGTGTGTGCGAAGTTCGGCTCCGTTTGATGAAGGTTTAAATTTATGAAATTTTGTTTGGAGCAATAAATAGTCATCAGTTTAGGATATTAGATTTATTTAAAAGATTCCATTATTGCATTTTTAAAGATGTTTTGAAACATGGAGTTTTCTATTTTCTGGTAATTTAATGTTGGTTGTATAATATATATATATATATATATATATATATATATATATATATATATATATATATATATATATATATATATATATATATCAACTTTGCTCTGTGTAGGCAGAATTACACTTCGTGGAAAACTTACATTCACGCAGCCAAGAATACTGTACAGTCCAAATCCATTGAGTAAGCCATCGGAAATTTTGATATTATAAGTTAATTAAATGCAAAATTTTGTACAGACAAAATAATTCAGGGTGTCAGCCATTTGCAGTATCAGAATATGTAGTCTTTCTCTCTCTGTCTCTCTCTCTCTCAAAAAAAAAAAATTGTTAGACGAAGATAATGATAATACATGATTAAGTAAAAAAAAAGTTCCAAATAACCACAAGCGCAACATTTGGGATTGAAATTAAGATCCCTTTTTCTGCATTTATTTTTTCTTCTCGTAATGACTCAGCAATTTTCTGCCTCGCGGGGGTTTCAACTGTCTTGATTCTTTCGAGATCGACGTTATTATTTCTGCAGACAGAGACTCTCAGCCAACACCCATGTTATGTTTCGCTTCCACATAAAAACCAAAAAACAAAATTAAAAACAATTAGCAAAAAAACAAGCCCCCCCCCCAAAAAAAAAACATGAAATAAATTTTAGAATTTAAAAAATTCTCCCAGCTCTCAATAGACGATTTCCGAATTCTTGTATCATTGCTAAAATTCATATTGTTCCCTCCAATGTATGTTCATTCCTCCCGCTTTTTTTAAACGAGCAGAAAGAAGACAAAATAGAATTAATAGAATTTTGTATACTATTCATAATTTACCTTATTTAAGAATGACAAACGTCCATAGATCTAATAAAAAAAAAAAAAGCTAAAAGTCTGACCCCTACCAAACAGTTGGACCCAGCCCCGACCAAACAGTCTGTCCCCCCAAAAGGCAATTAGCAAACGATATCCAGCGGATACTATTACTGATGCAGACTACGCAAATGATCTTGCGCTTCTTGCAAATCCACCTGCTCAAGTTTAACCTCTACAACATAATCTGGAGCAAGTAGTTGGAAGCATTGGTTTTTACGAGAAATCCGATAAAACAGAGTTGATGTGTTTTTATCCAGATGGTACCATCTCCTCATTATATGCTAAGTCAGTGAAATTCGTAAACCAGTTCGTACACCTCGGTAGCAACATCTCATCAATCAAATGTCTAGATACTCATAGGAATGGCATAGACTCTTGTTTGACAGGTTATCGACCATCATAAAACGGGGATTCTTCTAAACCGTAGCCGTGTCAGTACAACTGTATGACTGCACTCTGCTTGGACTCTAACGAAACACTGTGAGAAAAAGCTTTTTGAGAACTACATCAGGATGCTGCATCCTCTTACATCCCATCTCACAAACCATTCAAGTAATAATAACTAGACATGTTGGATACCGCTGGAGAAGTAAGGACGAACTCATCTCTAGTGGATTTCTATCCATGGACGCACCGGTGCAGGCTGACCAGTAAAAACTTACATTCATCAACTCTGTGCAGACATTCGATATCGTCTAAGGGACTTACCTAGATGGTTGATAAGGATGGATGGCAAGGAAGATTCAAAGGAATTCTTGCTGTGCACTCGCCTTGATGATGATGATGACTATGAAAAGTTCTGAAGTCCTGTTATCGTTATAAAATTCACTTTCATCTTGACTTGCCCAGACACCAGTCTGAGCAACAAACCCTTCAATCGGCTTTTCCATTGCTAAATAATTGTAGACTGCTGACTATCATCAAAGTTTGAGTTAATTGATTTTAACGACATATCAGACTACCCTGGGTTATTTTATGCCAACAGATTAAGAACTCGGGTTCAGATTACTTCGACTACATCTCAACAGAGGGGTAACACCCCCTCAACGAGTGTCCTTGATATGACATTAAACTGCATCTGATGATGAGTCCTGGAGCTTTGGGGAACGTGGAGTACCTCTTCATCGTCATTACTTCCAAGTCCACTCTGATCAGGAGCGAGTGGATCTATTAGGGTCCTATCTATGGGTCAAATAGAATTGTTTAATCATTTACTGTACTTGAAGACATTTGAGTGTGTGCAAATAATCATCATCATCATCATCATCATCATCATCATGTCGTGCTGGTAGCACGGATATCCCTGACCGTCTCTCGCTACTTTTCCCTATCGTTCATCGCCCTAGGCAGGTATTCAGGACAACATCCCGTATCCTCACATAGTTGCTGAATGTATGTTCGTGCTGGTCGTCCTGCTTTTGCACGACCATGTGTGGGGGTCCATAAGAGTACATCACTTATGAGTTCGTCCCTGCTTCTCCAGCAGTGTCCTGCATGTCTGGTTCGTCTAACTTGAATAGTTTTCGTGATAGGAGGCAGGTGGCCGTACAGTTGGTGTCTTGTGGGGTGTTGCCGCCAGGACTTGTTCAAGATTGCTCGCAGCAATCTTGTGTAATTGCCGTCTAGCTTCTTCTCCAGCCGTTTTGTGAGCGTCCATGTAGTGCATCCATATAGCAGTATCGATGCGACCGCTGCCTGGAAGTAACTGCGTTTCATTTTATCGGTTAGGTCTGATTTCCATATAATCGATAGCCTATTGATAGCTGTCCATGCTTTCGTTAACCTCGTGTCGATGTCCTTTTCGGTTGATGCGACGCTGCTTCCTAGGTAAGTGAATTTGTCTAAGTTGAATTATCAATATTAGTGAGCAATGCTTGAAACAATCGAATTGTGGTAAACGGAAATAGAAAATTAATGTTAGAAATACTTAAAACAATCAAAATGTGGGCAAATAGAACTAGAAGTGTTAGATAGCAACACTTGAAACTATTTAACAGTGTTGAACAAATAAATAACAATCTTGAAACCCTTTATCTGTGATAAAGAAGTGAGCTCTGGCTTATTTAAAAAAATGTTACCAACAAACTATTCACTTAAAATCATGATACATGTATATATATAAACAGGATTTGGCATTAAATAACCACCAAGGGTTAATATACCATTAAAGTAAATAAACCAACTTAACCTGGTCATTTTCAAACAGTTCTATTTAATCCATATATTAGACCCTAACTAGTATTAGCATTTGAGTCAGAATGATAATGAAGAAATACTCCCAATAGCTCGATAACTGAAACCACGCTACCAAATGTTGTTTAACTTCATGCTCAGGGCACCTCTTTTTAGTTGGAGTCTTACATATTAACCCCACTTAAAAATATGAGGTCAACTTTTCAAACAGGTGTTTCTGGACTAGAAAGAGATCCAAACCTTTGATCGATCAACCGTTCTCTCGTAAACCCAAATGTTTAATACGAATTTGGTCAAGAAAGGAATGAAACCAATTGTAAAAATTATTTTTCAGGTTGGCAACTATCACTGAAAATCAGCCAATTAATTTTGATCTTGAGCACGCATGAAAACATTCTCTTCATGTAGGTCTTTAACGATCAGTTGAATAATCCCTTGACTTTTACAAGCGTCAGTCACGGAATTGATGCACAAAATTAAATAGTTATGTGTGGGAGATTAAGGAAAAAATGGGAGTAGATCCGATAATGAAATGGGAAGTAATAAAGAAATGCCGCAAATATAGGGCAGGTAATAGAACCTGTAATCTAAAAGGCCAGGGGTTTTTTGTTTTTTTCTGGTACCGTGAATACTGGTAGATAATTGATTAGTAAATATTGAAGCTCTGGAGGTGTCCATTGAGCACTTTCTTTGCTCTTGTTACTATGGAGAGAGCGAACATAAGTTATTCATACAAGAACATACCAATACCTGATAGGCATCAGTATAAGTTAGTTCTGTTGAGGAGGATAGAATCCTTTATAAAAAATATGAGGTGGAAAGCATATTTTTTTCTCAATACAATTAACTATATAGAAAAAGAGGGAAGGGAGAAATATGGGTTTAAAACCACGAAACACCCCCCCATATCAAAGAGATGGAAAAATTTGAGGCTGAAATGATAGGAATGGTTAAGGAGATAAAATTTAGGAAAATGCGCAATAATATTCAACAAAAAATGTATGAGGACATGAGGAAATTTAAGGAGTCCGGAAAAATATTTGTAAAGTCAGATAAGACGGGCAATTTATATAAGATAGAAAAGGAAAAATATAGGCAAATGATATTTAAGGAGGTGGTTAAGAACTATAAGAAGGCACCACCTAATCTAGAAAAAGAGTTAAATAAGGAAGCAAAGATGTTGGCGCATAAATTAGGTATTGTTGATAGGGTAGAAAAATACAATACCAAGAATTGTTTTATTACTATAAAAGACCACAAAAGTAATTTCAAGACGAGTCCGGAATGTAGGCTCATTAACCTGGCCAAGACTCAAATAGGTAGGATTAGTAAGATAATCGTACAAGAAATATGTGAATCACTTAGAAGGGCATTGAGCATCAACCAGTGGAGGAGCACTAATGATTGTATTAAGTGGTTTGAGGAGTATGAGAAGGATAATAGGTGCTCCTTTATTAAGTATGATATAAAGGATTTTTATCCTTCAATAACAGAAAAGACATTGGATAGGGCGTTAGATTTAGCTAAAGAATATATGATTATACCTCTAGATAAGGTGGAAATAATTAAGCATTGTCGTAAAACATTGTTATATTATGAAGATAGTGTATGGATAAAAAAAGGGGAGGGTGGTAATTTTGACGTTTCGATCGGAGCATATGATGGTGCGGAAATTTGTGAGCTCGTCGGATGTGTATTACTATATAACATTAATAAGATTATGGAACCTAATAATCATGGATTGTATAGTAACGACGGGCTGATTATAGTGGATAAAAGTACGCCGAGGAAGTGTGATGGGATTAGAAAAAAATTGTATAAGCTGTTTGATGACTTTGGATTTAGGTTGGATGTAACTACAGATTTAAAAATAACTGATTATCTTGATATTACTTTAAACTTATATAGTGGAACAGTATCTCCATTTAGAAAAAGGAACCAGGATCTGCGTTATGTAAACAGGGGATCTAATCACCCAATACAGGTCTTTAAACATGTACCTAAAGGAATAGAGCATAGATTATCTAATAACTCCTCCAACAGGGAAATTTTTGAACGAACTAAGCAGGAATATGAGGAGGCTCTAAAAAATGACGGATATAGGGTTAATTTAGAATATAAGAATAGGGATAGAATTGGAACACAAGGTAGGAGAAATAGACCTAGAAAAATCTTATGGTTTAATCCCCCTTACAACATGGAAGTAGTTAATAACTTGGGAAAAGAGTTCTTCAAGATATTAAAAAGAAACTTCCCTAGTGGGAGCCAATTATATAAGATATTTAATAAGAATTGTATTAAATTAAGTTACAGTTGCATGCCAAACATTAATGGAATAATAAATAGGAGTAATATAGCCAAATTAGGTACAAAGAAGCATAAGGTGATGGACAAATGCAACTGTAGGGATAAGGTTAGGTGTCCTCTCGAGGGAAAGTGTAAGCAGGAGTGTGTAGTGTATAAAGTAGAGGTATATACTGATTCGAATAATAAGAGAGATAAAAAGATATATTTTGGGTCAACCCAAGGGGATTTTAAAACTAGGAACTATAACCATAGAACAAGTTTTTCGCACGAAAGATATAGATATAGCACTGCTTTATCTAGTTATGTGTGGGAGATTAAGGAAAAAATGGGAGTAGATCCGATAATGAAATGGGAAGTAATAAAGAAATGCCGCAAATATAGGGCAGGTAATAGAACCTGTAATCTTTGTATGGAGGAAAAATTGATAATAGCAGATTGTAAAAGTAAGAATATGCTAAACAAAAGATCGGAGGTGTTGAATAGTTGTATACACAAAAGAGCGTGGTTACTATATAATTAGGAAATGTTATAGGTTTATTTTTATTTTTTTATTTTTATATTATTATTGTTTTTTATTTATTTATTTATTTATTTATTTATTTTTTTTTTTATGCAAATTTTAGGATAGGTGGAGGTTTTTGGTGAATAAAGGCAATTTCTCCTTAGAATGGTTTAGGCGAAACTTCCTGATGATCCGTTAAGGTGAAACTTTAGTAGAAGATTTTCGACTAGCGATTTAAGTTAATTCTATAATTGGCTCCATTGTTTAATGTTGAGCACTTTAGTAATTATAGCATTGCAGTATTCGCGGAGGGTTTTTTGGTTTTCTTTTGGCCAATGACTTAGTACCCCTTGATTTTTTTCAAGTAGGACGAGGTTGGTCTTTTCTTTCTTTTTTACCCAAAAAACTTTTTCTTTTTCCTCTGGACCGTGATTCGAGATATTTTTATCTCTTGTTCCTGGCCAGGGTTTTTTTGTTTTTTTCTGGTACCGTGAATACTGGTAGATAATTGATTAGTAAATATATATATATATATATATATATACATATGGAAGCAGTACCCCTAATAAAACAACAGCTGCACGGACACTTAACTCCCATCTTGCAAGTCATTAATGTAAGAGATGCTGGGTACTGCTGGGGAAATAAAGACGAAAAAATATATATTCATCAGCTCTGTGTGGGCATAGGATGCCGTCTATATGACTTACCAAGAGCGATAGCTAATGAAGATAGAGGTAAGAGAGAGAGAGAGAGAGAGAGAGAGAAATAGAGAGAGAGAGAGAGTCAAGGGAATCTGTACTGTTGGTATACACGCACATAGACATGCATATATATATATATATATATATATATTATTGAAAATGACTGACAAGGAACTAGAATTTACCTCTCTATTCTTCTTCTCGACAATGACTGATGATGCTCAGAAATACCCATACTCAGACAACACCAACAGAAACTTTGGGCTGCCAGCAGCTACAGTTGTGATTCTTGTTCACCAACAAGAAAAAAACTGAAAAAAAGCTAAACATTAAATCCTTGTCTGTCATTTTCAATAAAATGTGTATCTAAGAGAATCTGCTGCCTAAACACCCCCATACAATATATATATATATATATATATATATATATATATATATATATATACATAGTGCATTCAATAAGATTCCATCCTTTTTCGTACAGGTATTTAAAATTGTCGTAGACTCTTAAAGATTCACTATGTTATTGCTATACATCTTATGAGATGCCAGGCCAACTTTTATGATTTCAGGTACAAATGAACAGCTACAGCAGCAATTGGAATACACCCTAAAAAAGACTGATTGTCAGAGATGGTGAATTTGATAAATGCAATCTGGACGTGAGAACACTTTAGAAGAATGATATGCAATAAAATACTGTTTTAAACTTGGAAAAAAATGCCGCCACAGAAACGTTTGGAATGCTTCAGACTGCTTTTGGAGCATCTTGCATGAATCGAGCATCAGTTTTTGAGTGGCATAGGAGATTCAAGGAAGGCAGGGTGTCCGTGAAGGATGATGAGGGGTCAGGAGGAGTAAGGAAGCCAGAGTTGATTGGCCAAAGGGTTAGGGTTAGGGTTACTATGCTGAGGCTTTAAGGGAGTTCAGGAAGAAATTTCGTCGGAAGAGGCCAGCACTCTTCAAATCGGGTTAGTGGCATTTCCACATGGACAATACACCAGTCCACAACTCTATCCTTGTCGCAGACTATTGACCAAGATGGGCATCAAGACAATTGCAAACCCTCTCTATAGTCCAGATCTTGCTCCCTGTGACTTTTGCTTATTCCCTAAGCTCAGAGGCTGTCGTTATGAGACAATTGAGGAGATGAAAGAGGCTGTGACGAAGGTCATTAACACGCTCATGCAAGAGTTTCATGTGTGTACTATCAATAAAAGTGCCCATACAAAAAAAGTATGGAAACTTATTTTATGATTCTCGTATATATATATATATATATATATATATATATATATATATATATATATATATATATATATATATATATTGGCAGCAAGTAATTATACATACAAGTTTGGTTAAAGACTATAGCACTTTTTTTTTTTTGATCTTATTTCTTTATCTCTCTCTTTCTTGTCAGTTTCTTTGTACCAGGGTTAAATTGACAGAAAAGTGGCCCTAAGTTTCACTCCCAAGCGCTTCCGATCATACCGATTGATCGTCTTCAGTGGTATTCTTTCACATCATCTTACATAATATCCCAGTACCACCAAACAATATAAATCAGCAATATTTGATAATAATTAATTCATATCTGTTGAAATACGAAAAATCTTCACAAATAACGCCAAAATTATACACGAAAATAACAACTTACAAATTTTCAAAGAGTTCAGTATAAAAATAAGTAAACCGCACATGAATAAAATGAATTTTAACACAGCCACAAACATATTAAACAGCTTCAGTAACTAACGTTCTAATTAAAACAACCCGACTAATAAAAAACTGTCCCCCTCAAAAAAAGAAAAAAAA
This sequence comes from Sepioteuthis lessoniana, assembly GCA_963585895.1. Classification (NCBI taxonomy): domain Eukaryota; kingdom Metazoa; phylum Mollusca; class Cephalopoda; order Myopsida; family Loliginidae; genus Sepioteuthis; species Sepioteuthis lessoniana. The sequence goes on along the minus strand of OY757930.1, from coordinate 88,858,160 downwards.
AAAAAAAGAAAAGAAAAAACGCTCCCAAAGTAAACAAAAACAAATAATACCCATAGAAAAATAGTACCTCCCATAAAACAATCGATCAATATGATCGAAATGGGTTGGGAGTAAAGTTAAGAGCAATTTTTCCATCGAATTGACCCTGATGCAAAGAATCTAGCAAGAAAGCAAGAGAAAATATATAAGATCATAAAAAGGAATGTTATGTGGTCTTTAACCATATATATATATATATATATATATATAGAGAGAGAGAGAGAGAGAGAGAGAGAAACAAACAGAGACAGACCATGAGAGAGAGACAGAGAGAGAGACACAGACACACACACACACACACACACACACACACACACACACACACACACACACACACACACACACACAATGTGAGAGAGACTGACAGACCATGAGAGAGAGAAACAGACAGAGAGAAATAGACAGAGAGACAGAGACAGACTATGAGAGAGAGAGAGAGAGAAAGAGAGAGAGAGAAAGAGAGAAACAGACACAGATACAGACCATGAGAGAGAGAGAGAGAGAGAGAGAGAGAGAGAGAGAGAGAAAGAGAAAGAGAGAACAGACAGAGACAGAAACAGACCATGACTGAAGGAGAGAGAGAGAGAAAGAGAGGGAAACAGACAAAGACAGAGACAGACCATGAGAGAAAGAGAGAGAAAGAGATGGAGAGAGAGAAAGAGAGAACAGAGACAGAAACAGACCATGACTGAAAGAGAGAGAGACAGAGAGAGAGAAAGAGAAACAGACAGACAGAGACTGACCATGAGAGAGAGACAGACCATGAGAGAGAGAGAGAGAGAGAGAGAGAGAGAGAGAGAGAGAGAGAGAGAAGTAAATCTAAAACAATGTTCACGAACTAAGCAGGCCAGTTGACTGATACGTCGTATTTAAAGGCATGTCCAGCGGAATGTAAACAGTCTACTCAGGAGTATTAAATATAGGGTGTGGTTCCATATTCTCTGAAGGTTTCTGACAATGAATAAAAGACAACTAACTGAAGAAGCCCAGAGAATACAGCTGCCGAAACATTATGTGTACGAAAACGAAGCTGCTGAGATTATCTGGAGAAAAGTAAATGATATAAAAAATAATTTCAGAAATTTAGAATTTTAACTTTTATTTATTTTTTTTTTCTTTTTCATATGACAAGAAATTTTTAGTTATATAGCCGTCTTTTTCTTCTTCAAAAAGTTTCCCGATGTTCAAATCAAATAATAATAAGAACGTCTAACCTTTTCTCATCTTATCATTATATCTCCTAACTTTTATTCTTTTGTCTTCTGGGCAGCATTTTACGACTGTGTGGGCGGGGTCTTTGTTGAAACTAGAGGGGGTGGTAAGGCTGTGGTTTTGGTACTTGCTGCATCTGAAGCAAGCAGCTTTTCTTTTGTGCCTTTCATCTTTTTTTTTTTTCGAGAAACGGTTCTGCAAAACAATGCTTGCAATTTCTGGGTTGACTTACTTTTATATTCGTTAGTCAAGGCGGGGTCTGGTAATTACTGCTTGGTTACCTACCCACTTAAAGAAAGAAAGAAAGAAAGAAAAAGGGAATGAGTGGTATCACTGCAACCCGCAAGGTAAAATATATCGACTTAGTACGCATTTCAACTGAACCCGATAACGTACATTTCGCTCAAAAGCCTTTGCAAAAGTCATAAACCTGTTTCTCCCTGTCCTCTGTCTGATTGTCAGATAGCTCAAACAAATCCATATAGACAAATAAAATCAGAGCAATTAAAGAAAAGGTAGTGGAACGTTGAAAATAAGAAATTATGATTTTAATCAAAAACTTACGAATGAATAGGCATTAAATAACCCTTTAGCTGTTGATATGTCATTAAAGAAATTAACCAAACCAAACCATACAATTTACAAATGAATCAAATTTCGGCTCTAAATTACCCATAAGGAGTTGATATGCCGTTCAACAAATAGACCAAACCAACCAAAACCATGCCGCTCCCTCCCCACACACTCTCTCTCTTTCTTTTCCTTTTCTTTCTCCTCTTTGTCGGCTGGGTCTGTGTAAAACGCTGACTGCACCTCCATGTTGAACTCAGGAAGCCACATAGAACTTGGAATCGAACCCTTTATTTATTCCACGGGCGTAGATTGTTCTAATCCCGTTAACCATAAAAGGATGTACAAGTGTTAAGCTACAGAGTATTTCGTGTTATTTCCATGTAAATATTCCATTGAGATTGAAAGTGAAATCATCTGGAGGTTACAGGTTCTGTATGGACGCCTGAGTTCGACATAAATCACCTGAAGAAGGCCGAAGGATGCATCCGCTGAAATGAAGCTGATAGAGATTATAGTCCAAATATTCTAAGGGATAAAAAAACCATGAGAAGTTGATATGCCGTTAATCAAATAAACCAAACCAAATCTAGCTATTTTTTCTTTCTTCTTCTTCTTCTTCTTCTTCTTCTTCTTCTTCTTCTTCTTCTTCTTCTTCTTCTTCTTCTTCTTCTTCTTCATAAGGAGTTGATATGCCTTTAAAGATGGACCAAACCAATCATATACATGTTTTCTTTAAAAAAGAATCAAATTGACTTTAGATAATCCAGCCCTGTCAGCTAGGGTGACAAAGTACTCCGACTGCACCCCCACAAAGGGATAAGACCCTTCCCTCACCTGGCCAACGAGTTTTTCTGGGTATCACATTAAACCACCTGATGGTGGGGATCAAGTTTGGCAGCCTTGAGGAATATGGAGTACCACTTCATTACTATTACTCCCAGGTCCACTTTGACTCGGCAACTTATTGCCTGCTAGAATCCTATCTATGGGGGGTTCAAATTGAACTGTTTAATCATTTATTATACTTGGAACCATTTAACTGTGTGCAAACAAATGATTAATATTAAACAGAATTTTTAGCTTTCGATAATCATAATTGAATCCATTTAACGGTGTGCAAACAAATGATTAGCAATAAATTAGATTAGAATACTTGACAAATACTACTGCTACATTGATATATTTGAAACCATTTAACTGTGTAGCAACAAATGATTAATGTTGAATAGAATTATTATTGTTGGAAAACACGAATTGAAACCACTATACTATGGACCAAGAAATGTTTCAAATCAATGTTATCTGCCAGCTTTTTGCTTACAAATCATATATAATACATACATGGAAAAACAGGATTTGGTATTATATAACCCACAAATGTTGATATGCCATAAACTATAACCAAACCATTAAATAAACTATAGCTTAAGTATGTTTATTTTGTTAACAATTTTTTTAGCATATTAAAGTTCGTTATATCCGATCCAAGTTTCGACTTTTCAAAATGACTTATCGAAACAAAGATACAGTTAGTTGGTTATTGACATTATTTACACAAATAATTTCCACGGAAATATTTGCCTGAGTTGAAAATTTTGGTTGATTGATAATAATGGCATGTCAACTTGTCTTGGGTTATTTTATATAAAAAGGTTAGGGAAATACGTTCATCGTACATTTGTTTTAATATTTTTTTGGTGTTGTTGTTTCTTAAGAGTTTCTCTTTGCACACGGTAAGAACGAATACAAGTAATTTTTAACCGATTTATTTGACGCATAGATGGGACTCTTACAGGTCACAGTGGAACTGGAAGTAATGGCCATGAAAGGGTACTAGACATTCCCCAGATTTCTATAACCAGAGCCTTCCCATCAGATGAAGTTTAGTATTATATGCAGGACACTAATTTAAGGTAGGGTGGGAGGGTGTCTTACCTCCTCAGTAGGGAATACAGCCAGGCTATTCTAAGCATCGCCAATGGAGTGTTTGAAAGTTTAGAGATTCACTGAATATTCATTATTATTACACTTTGCGAGTTTTTCACAGAGGGTTTTGCTGCGAGTATTTCAACGGATTCTGAGTGACAGTAAGTCTCTTCCTGTCGCAGGACTCTTTTCAGTATTCTGTCTGATCTTAACAATGCTATAGTTTAGATTCGTCCTCCAATTTTCAACTCTTCCAGTCCCTTTCCTGCGCCTTTGGGGGGCTATTCTAAGAGCACCAATTACAGTTGGTATCACCATCACCCTTATGTTTAAAGACTTTCTTTGTTCTCTGGCAAGGTCTCAATACTTGTCGTTCTTTTCGCTCTCTTTGATTTTTCACACTGTGATCCGCTGGGACGGCAAGTTCTTTCTTTTTGTTTTTTGGCTAATCATCACTCGGTCTAGTCGTCTGGTCGGGATAAAGTGATCAGTTTGTATCTCAAAATCCCAGAGAATTTTACGCGTCTCATTCTCCAGGACGGATTCTGGTTTGTACATGTACCATTTGGTCGTATGATTAAATTTCATTTTCTGGCACTGTTTCCAGTAGATCACCTTTCCCACCCTGTCGTGTCTAAATTTATACTCCTTTTACGCTAGTTTGCTACATTCACCGATAGTATGATAAAGGATTACGATTCTATCACCACATAATCTACATTATTATTATTATTATTATTATTATTATTATTATTATTATTATTATTATTATTATTAATCTATTTATTTATTTTTTTATTCATATATTTTCTAATTTTTTTCAAAGGGTTCAGACGACAGAGATGGGCAAAATGAATTCTTAGGACCAATCTTTTTAATGATTATACAAAAGAAAGTTATCATAGGTACTTTCTCTTCTGAGTTCGAGTCTCATTGGGTGCCCCTTTCATATGGCCTTGTGCCACATCTGAGCAAAAAGCTTAGTAAATTTCCATAGGTACTTTCTCTTCTTCATATGCTGAATTCCACAGATGACGTTATAGAAATGAAAATTTCTGTTCTATTTTTCTATTTAGTTCCCAGGTAATACTCCAAGCACACACACACACACACACACACACACACACACACACACACACATATATATATATATATATATATATATATAATGAAATTAACAATTCATTAAAAAAATCTTTTCTAATTAGAAAAGTGTTAAAAATATTTTTGTTGTTGTTTATTAAGCAGAAGTTATTTTTTTAAAATCCCAAATGTATTAAAAATCATCCTTTATCAAAAATACGATGTTCGTGGTTCATTCCTGAATGAGTTGTGTGACTCGAGTTCTGGGTACTTTCTGGTTTTTCCAATTTGAAAAGTTTTCAGATCTTACACACACCACTACAGTTTCTCCCTTTTCTTTTATTTTTTCAAGATCAAATCCATTCCAAAAACAAATAAGTACGACATTCATATGATAATCATGATTCATTCATGAATGACTTGTGTGACTAAAGTGGACAAATTTGTACGATTTAAATACATTAAAAACTTTTGTCCAATTTCACCTTTCAATCCAATGGGGAGATGGGTAAACTTTCCCAGTAAGTAAAAAACAAGAACAACAACAACATAAAAAAACAATAAAAAAAAACAAAAAAAACAAAACAAACAGACACCCCCCCCAAAAAAAAGAGAGAAACAGTCGCAAAATTCTTAAATTTTTTCTCATTTACATTTTGTTTATTCAGCAATGAGACAAAACATTTTTCGTATAAATTTTCGTATGAATTTTACAAAGATCCACCTCTAAGCAAATATAAACGAATGAATTAAAATAAACCCAAGAATAAATTGTTTTGTCACCTCCTCATGGCAGTGTCATAACTACAAGTTTCATGTATTTGTAAAAAGATACAATCTTCAGTTGAAACATGCGAGGAGAATGGATGAAGGACTGATAACTTACTCAGAACTCCCCGCCCATTGCAAAAAAATGGCTGCAGGGCGTAGGTGACAAAGTTGGGAGGGAAATGTGGCAAGCATTACAACTCCCTAAAAGAAACATTTTCCTCATATATATATATATATATATATATATATATATATATATATATATATATATAAGGAAAACACTGGAGTATATATTCGACAGTAAGAAAATGTATGGGGACGAAAAAACACAAAGACTTTAGATGAGGATTTTATTTGTAGAAATATTTGCCATCGTGAAGCGTTCCAGTTTTTAGACTTTTATCAGGGGTGTCTGAATCATTAAATGAAACGAAAAAGAATTCTCATTATAGATAGATATGAACAAAATAATATCAATATCAACATAGATAGGTTGATAGATAGACTTGTTTTTATGGCCTTTTTTCATGAACTTTGGAACGCTAATTATATCACACAAACTTTAGACAAAACGCTACCAATATTCTAAAGACTTGGTGTTTTTCCCTCTCTATCTATTCATTTTCATATGTGGTGATATGTATAATATTTTGTATATATACATGAAACACAAACATATAATGTTTATTTATATGATATATGCACATAGTATATATATGATATCTATATATAATATCTATCAATCTATCTATCTGTGATAAATATATAATGTATATACATATTATATGTTGGTTGGTTGTTTGGGTTTTATAGCATATCAACCTTTGTAGATTATTTAATGCCAAATGTATTTTAAACAAATAAACAGTTCTATTTCAAACAATTCAGTTAGGCATAAGTGCACAGTTCAATTGTCAAAAACATTTCTATTTCAAGCTATTCAGTTTAGTCAAATTGTACTTATCGAAACAATTTAGTACATAATGTATGTATGATACATAATATATTTATCTATATATTTATATATATATTTATATTTCTAACAGAAATAGCGTTAACGACCCAGCATCCAGATATGGTCATTCGGTCTGTTAAATTAAAATAAGTTTTCGTTATTGAGTTAACGGTCTCTTTAGAAAAAATTTCAACTAGGCACATCAGCGTAAGTGGAAAAAATATAAGGATCTGCGAAAAAATGTGTCAGAAATGGCTGGAAAATCAATGTATTTCCTATAGAGATCGGATGCCGAGGTTTCATTACCAACTCAACCTTCGTATTCTTGACTAATCTTGGACCTTTCCCATCAGACAAACGGAAATACATAAAAAAAAGAGCCAAGATAAGGCTCTAACTGCATCAGCGTGGATATGGAAATCCCATAGAGTGACGTCAATCCCACAAAGTCTGGTGATATCGTGAGTTACTGCTGGGGCACTCTGGGTTAGTGGTAATGATACTTCGGCCCCGAAATCATGCCTAATCCCAGAGTCATCATCTGATGAATGGTTTGTTGGAACCAATGCTTCTGTATAAAGATCAGTCATTTTATGATATCTATCTATCAATCTGTATGATATATAATATATGAATAAAATAATCCTCCGAAGTTCTCTTGTTTTTTGTCACAGCACACACACACACACACACACACACACACACACACACACACACACACACACACACATATACAAATATATATATACACACACACACACACACACACACATATATATATATATATATATATATATATATATATATATATATATATATATATGGGGAAAAGGCAATATTGTCTCTCTTCAGTCAGGTGTAATTCCTATTTCTCTTGGTCATATACTTATGTCCACTCCCAGAAAAAAGTTCCCTAGGGTGAGAAAGGGAATTGACCAAGTTCTTTGCCCGGAAGAGGAAGATTTTTTCCCTTTCCACTGGGATGGTAACATCTTTGAAAATCATTTAAAATGCCTCATCATTTATGTATGGGATGAGTTTGACTGCACAATATCCGGAAGAGGAAGCGTGGGTTATTGACCCGAATCATTTATGGACCCACGTACAAACGTTGTTCAGTGAACAAATTTCATGAGACGTAGAACTCTTTCCACAAAAAGTTACCAAAGATTTCAAGCATCCTTTCAAAACCCTTTGTTCAATCTCTCTCTCTCTCTCTCTCTCTCTCTCTCTCTCTCTTTCTCTCTCCTTCAAGCGCACAACTCACAATCACTATCTATCTATCTATCGGTAATGGTCGTAGGAAATGGATGTAACGAACCGAGTTCATGGACTAGGTTGGTTGTATTTTCCATACACTTGGGAAAGTATGACTCCAACTATTCTCTCGCCAGATAAATTGTAGGGCAAACTGGGATTTTAAAACTTGATATAATAACCAGTTTAGGAGAAGGAAAACTCTGACTTCAAACCAGTTAAACTTTGCTTAAAACCTTGTGTTGCCCCCTGTTTGTATAAAGGGGTTGGGTAAACACACACACACACACACACACACACACACACACACACACACACACACACACACACACACACACACACACATATATATATATATATATACATATATATATATATATATATGTGTGTGTGTGTGTGTGTGTGTGTAATTGGAGAGCATTCCTTCATTTCACCATATTTGATTAATTAATAAAGACACATTTTGTCTATATAATCTTATTAGGATCCTTTCAAGTTTCCTGACAAGTGTTTTGGTTTTAATTTGGAATTAGTTGATGAATTTACTGAAATTGTAAAGATTGTTTTTTTAAGTTTTTAAAATTTTTATTATTTTTTATAACATTGCAAAATTTACATGAAAGTATTGTTGGATTAAACTGAGATGCTAATGATATCACACGAGTTCAAAAGAGAACGCTATCAACAGAAATAGTATATTATCAAGAGAAAGAGGATATTTTAAAATTTTCTTTTTCACTCTGTTAATAACTCATTAAAAAAAACAAAAATAAAAAACACCAAAGAATTAAAGGCATTTCAAAAGATTGTTGCTATTTTCAAAGTTAATTCTATTAATTTTAGGTTTTTGTTTTTATCAAGATATGTTGTCGTGCCTTATTAATTTCGTATGCTATGAAAGTAGTGTTTTAATTTAATTCAAACTCGTAAAATTCAACTCGTAAACTCTGCATTGTTTGCAATTGGTTTGTCGAAAAAAGTATTTTAATTTTGTAAAATGAAAGACTTTAGAAAAATAAAATAAAATTATAATAATATTGTAAACCCATCACGAGTTTTATTTTTTAAATATTTTAAACGTAAAAAAAGAAAATTCTTTTATGTGAATTCTTTGATTCTTAAATTGTTTTACGTGAATTCTTTGATCGTTAAATTTTTGGAGCGTAAATAAATATTTGAATGAAAACTTAGGTATTTTTTCGAAAATTATTCACAATGAATTTCTTCTGCAATTGGACACTAACTGTAAAAATGAATTTATTGGAGACAAAAAAAAAAGAAAGAAAGAAAAAAAATGAAACATCAGGAAAATCTTTCAAACATTGTAGGTTATGTAGTGCTAAATCCATTTTTATACACATAAACAGTTCTATTTTTAACAATTCAGTTTAGTATACAAAACAGTTCTATTTCAAGCAATTCAGTTTAGCATAAAGACACAGTTTAGTTCAATTTGATCCATAGATAGGCTTGGTTTGGTTTCTTTGTTTAATAGCATATCAACCATTGTAAGTTATTTAATGTCAAAGCTATTCTCATTGAAGAACAATAGTGGTACTATTTAACCTATAGCTGGGAGGATAAGGGGGTTCGTACCGATCCATAGATAGGACTATCTGTAACTACCACTCCCGGCCAGCGTGTACCTAGGAGAGATGGCAACAAAGTGGTACTCCACATTCACCAAAGTTCCAGTATTACTGGAACCACACCATCAGATTGTTTGACACTGGTTGGGGGCGAGGGCTGACGCCTCTGCAGAAAAGCAGTCGGTGTATTCTAAAGCCCCGACGGACTTGGCAAGCACCAGTATAGGGTTACATATTTTCACATAAATTAAAATAAACCAAAAAGAGAAAAAAAACATGAAATAAAAGAATACGTTTCATTTGAATTAATAGGCGAAATATTTCAACTGCAAATAAGAACAGATTTTAAATTCTTAGATTACTAGCTTAATTCTCTCTTCCTCCTTGCTATCAAATTCTTAAAATTCTTTTGGTCCAGTCATGAACCGGATACTTCTGCGACTATATATATATATATATATATATATATATATATATATATATATAAAGTGTGAATAAATAATAAAGATACATTTTGTCTATATAATTTTATTAAGACCCTTTGAAGTTTCCTGATAAGCGTTTTGGTTTCATGTTGGAATTGGTGGATGAATTTACCAAAATTGTCTCGAGCATATTTGATTGGCCATCATCAGGGGTTGCTTGCATATATAAAGAATGATTTTTTAAGATTATTGGTCGAAGTGGATAGTCAGGTTTATGTATCTCAACCGTTCCACAGATGTATCCCAGTTTGTAATCAATTATTCATGCTAATTTTATCTAGTGAAGGCCAGTGTTATTAGTATAAATGAGTTAATTTTAGACTTGAGTTGGTTAGTTGGATTATGATTCAGTTTTGTAAATTTGTTTTTATTGTTGAAGATGGTTTGTAGTTTAGAATAACTCCAATAACTCTTCTCCCTCCACTGAACTTCTTAAGAAGAAAAACGTCGTATATATGTTCAAATTTCCCTTGGGAGTGTGTCTCCAAAGAAAATAATATGTATGTTGGTGTTACCCCTACAACTTTTTCAAGACGGCTCACGATGCACCTTAATGATTCTAGCTCCATAGCCTTTCATCTTATAACCGATTCAATTCCCAAATCCAATTTTTGAAAAATTCTAGTTGAAAACACCCCTACAATAGCACACGAAAATAATAAGCTACGACTACAAATCCTCGAAGCCGTAGATATAAAAAAAAACCCAAAAAACAAACTAGAATCAATAGAAGTAATTTTGAAAACGGAGACATTGTTTTGAAATGCCTTTTGTATTTCTTAATATTCATATTTCTAAATGATATTCTATTTCCGTTGATAACGTTCTATTTTTTAAATTCATCAACATCTCAGTTTTATCCAACTCTGTGTTTACGTAATTTTGTAATGTTATAAAAAAAGCTAAAAAAAAAAACTCTTTCAAAAAATTCTTTCAAAAAATCACTCTTTATACATGCAAGCAACCACTGATGATGGCTTATGAAAGATCCGAAAGCGCTCGGGACAATTTTGGTAAATTCATTTGCTAATTCCAACCTGAAACCAAGACACTTATCAGGAAAATTCAAAGGGTCTTTATAAAATTATGTAGTGAAAATGTGTCTTTATTATTTTATCAAACATGCTTAAATGAACGACTGAAAGACTGCTGCCCAATCACACACACACACACACACACACACACACACACACACACACACATACACACACACACACACACACATATATATATATATATATATTGTCATCCACAGACAGACTGTTTCCTTGTATCACACCTCATCAATGTGGCTAGACACGCGAGATATTTAAAGCTGGGGTCAAAAACTGATTGATTTTACGTCACCCGGATATTTTCCCTCACTATATATATATATATATATATATATATGTAGTCCTGGCTTAGAGAATCCTCTGCAGAGGGGTAAGGCTCTCTTTAAAGAAATGACCAGGTTAGAAAACTAAACTGAATTTAGTCTTGAGGTACGTGCGAAGATTAGAACCTTACCAAGAAACAGATACTACATCAGCATTCGCTAGATAGATCGGTAGCTTCACCTTGATCTGATATTTTAATCGCTTCCCCACGAGGGCGATTAGTGTGTTGTGCACGCGTAAGAGTCAACAAGGACAACAATTTTATTAGTAACGAAAGTAAATGTCCGCTGAAAAAAAAACCCTAAAAAAAAAACAAAATGAGTAAAACGGCCCCCTCTCCCCCCTCAAAAAATGAAACAAAACAGAAAAAAAGCATATAGAGAGGAGAAAAACGGAAGTTGTCGTTGGGAGGAGCAGACGGTCCGCAGTAAATGAAACGTAAACCGCCTAAACAACGATTGAATGTCTTAGAACGAAATGTCTACCCTCCAGGGACAGACCACCCCCACCCACAGCAAAAAATACTTCCAGTAGACGAGGCAGCAGACGTTGTATTATTTTAGAAATGATTAGTCACAAGACACCAATATCCTTCAAGACTTCATTTTACCTATTCTCTTCAAGTTATCTACAAAGCATAGCTTAGTTTGACACAAGGATAAGTTTATGGAGCACTTAGTGAGAATCGACTTCACTTACAATGGTTGCTATGGCAGTTTTGTAGCCATAACTCCACACAAGACGCTCCACTCAAAAATGACATATTTTTTTTTATTGAATTTATTTTGATAGCAGACCAGAAATATGAAGCTCCCAGTGAGAATCGAACTCTTTAGCAATGCTTACAATCCTAACTGCCTTACCTGAAACGATCTTTTTTTATCTTACACATTTCTTTTTTCTAAAATAAACTTAGCCTAGCTTGGTTCAGCTGCGGAAGCACAGGCCACACAGTGAGAATGGAACTCATTAAAATGGATTGTTATCCTATATTGTTAACTACCCTGAGTGAATCGAACAGTCTACTCAGTAGCAGTGATGATTTTCTAAACTCAGCCTAGTTTGGCACAAGGCCTGATGTATTGAGCATCCATTGAAGATCGAAGTTACTATTATGTAATAATAAGTCTGTAGCACGAGATCGGTAACCATTGCCTTCTACAAGGTGTCTTTTTTAGCAGTATTGCCAGAAGTGTGAGGTGCCCAATGAGAATCGAACTCATTAATAAGAATCTGCCAGGATAGATCGGCTATTTACTAACTATTACCTTATTTACTTAAACCTTGACGTCACTATTTTATCTTTTTCGATTACTTTTCTGTTTTCTATTTACCTCACTCTATGTCTCTCACACATTTTTCGGCGACCCCATCTCTCTCTCTCTCTCTCTCTCTCTCTCTCTTTCTCTCCTTCCCTTTGTTTTATACGTTTTCTTCTCTCTTTTTGTCTTTTTTCGTTTTCTTTCTTTCCATTTGTGATGTTTTCTTCTTTTCTCTTCTTTCTTTTCATCTTTCACTTTCTTTTTTTTCATTATTTTTCTTTTTTTTTTGAGTTTTTCTTTCTTTCGCTTCTTTATTCACTTCGTTTGGTTTCTTTATCTTTTTCTCTATGATTCGTTCTTTTTTTCTTTCCTTCTTTTTTCTTTTCTTTTTCTTTCTTTCATTTTTTCTTTTTTCCTCATTATTTTACCTTTAATTCATTCTTTCTTTCTTTTTCGTTTCTTTTTCTTTGTTTCGCTTCTTTCTGTCTTTTGTTCTATTTTTTATTCACTTTTTCTTTCCCATTATCTTATTTCTTTCATTCGTTCTTCTTTTTTCTCTCTTTTCTTTTCGTTCTCTTTTTCTTAATCTTTTTCTTTCACTCCCATTTTCCCTGCTTCTTTCTGTACCAATTTTTCTTCTTGCGTTTTCTCATTATCTTTCTTTCTTTCTTTCTTTCTTTCTTTTTTTCTTTCTTTCTTTCTTTCTTTCTTTCTTTCTTTCTTCATAGATTCCTTTTTTTCCTTTTTAGTTTTAACTTCTTTCATTGAGGTAACTTCTTTCTTTCTCTCTTTTTTCTTTTTCGTTCTCACTTCTTCATTCCTTCTTTCCGCTAACTTCTTTCTTTTTTCCTTTTCTTTCTCATTCAAGCATCGTCATTCCTTTCTTGCTAGTAAGTTCTTATTTCATCTCCTTTTCTCATTCAAACTTCTTTATTTGCCTCCTTTCTTCTTTCTTTTCTTCTTGAAATTTTTCTTTCCTCCCTTTTGTTACTTTTTCCTTATATATAGTTCCCTTATTCCTTCCTTTTTCGTTAAGTTCTTTCTTTCTATCCTTTCTCCCTAACTGCCTTCATTTCTTCTTCGTTCTAACTTCTTTCTTTCTTTCTTTCTTTCTTTCTTTCTTTCTTTCTTTCTTTCTTTCTTTCTCGTTCAAACTTCTTCTTTTCTTCCTCTCGTATGTTCTTTCCTTATTTACGACTTCTTTTTTCCTTCTTTATTTATTCCTTCCCTCCTTTTACGTTCTAACTTTTTTTCTCCATTCTTCCGTCTTGCCTGCCTTCGTTCCTTTCGTATTCTTACTTCTTTTCTTTTTTCTTTCTTTGCTTCCTTACTTGTTCTAACTTCTTCTTTCCTTCAACTTTCCTTCCTTCCTTCTTTATCTAATCAACGGCTTATTTTCACCATCCTCTTCAAAGATATTTACTAAGCTTATTTTAGTCTCGTACTAAAATCGGAGGTTGGAACAAAACTCGCTATACAGTTATAATAATCTGTAAGACAAGTTTACAAACTATTAATCTACCTATAACCGTCCATTCCTTCCTTCCTTCCTTCCTTCCTTCCTTCCTTTGTTTCCATTCATCTCTCCTCCGCGTTTCGTTGATCTTTGGTGTCATCTTTCTGCTACACCTCTTCACAAGGAAGACGATATCCTGAAAGAAAAACAAGTTGTTTGGTCAGAACAAGAAAGAAAGAAAGAAAGAAAGAAAGTCGATCAAGACATGAATGAATGAATGAAGCCAGAAAACAATTCTGTTTACAAAATAAAAGGTAAATGAAAGGTAAATGAGAAAACCATGTCCAGGTGTCTTCTTGAATATATACACTAGAAAACAGGATAGTCTATCTATCTATCTATCTATCTATCTATCTATCTATCTATCTATCTATCTATCTATCTATCTCATACAAACACAGATATATATGAGATAGATTGATAGATATATTAAGTTGATTAGTTGGTTGGTTGAATGGGTTTTATGGCATATCAAACTTTGTTGGGTATTTAACGCCAAATACATTTTTATGTAAATAATCAGTTCTATTTCAAACAATTCAGTTTAGCATGATTACACAGTTTAACAGTCAAAAACATTTCTATTTCAAACTATTCAGTTTATTCAAACAGTTCTAATTCAGCTAATTCAATTTAGTCATTAAAATGTCAAAACAGTTCTATATATAACAATTCAGTTTAGTGTAAGTACAGTTTCAATGTTAAAAAGGGTCCAATTTCAAACAATTCAGTTTAGCATAAGCACGCAGTTTAAATGTAAGTACAGTTTATTAGCCAAAAACATTTCTATTTCAAGCTATTCAGTTTAATCAAACAGTTCAGTTTAACATAAGTATGCCGTTAGTTCTATTAAACTCGTAGACAGGGCCCTATCAGGTGCTACCACGCCGGGCTAGAGTGGACCTGGGAGCAATGGCAATGAAGGGGTGCTCCGTATTTCCCAAAGCTCTAGCATTACTGGAACCTCACTATCAGATATATTAAGAGTATGATATATATATATATATATATATATATATATATATATATATAATACTTTTAATCTATCTATCTATCTATCTATCTATCTATCTATCTATCTATCTATCTATCAGGCCAATAACACTGATGTGCTGGCGCGCCATCTAACAAATTAAAAAAAAACAAGCATAACTCTATGAAAACACATTTATATTTATCTATATATTTAATGATTCGGGTCCTTATCAAAATATTTCACCGGTCCTTAACCTAATCCCTATCAAAATAAGTCTGTTCCCCCACCCACGCACAAAAACTCTGTTTTGCACAAGCTTGAATTGAAGTGAGCTAGATATGAATTATTCTATCTTGTCAAATACTTCAGGCACTAATTTTAATCGCCTTTGAGTCATTTTTTGTAACTTGGTGTACAGAAAGACATTATCAAGCAGTTATGCCTAGGGATCAAAGAGGGGCCCATTTGTGATGAACAAAGAAAATCTGTGGTCCTAGGAGTAACAAAGTAGCAGTAATACTCATAAGAGAACATCTCAGTAGATGCGCCGAATGCTTCTTTGCGGGAGGGTAAGTCCTGGATATGACACTAAATTATCTGATTGTGAGGCTCAAGTCCAGGAACTTTCGTGAACCAGGAGTACCCCTTCAGCATCATTACTCCCAGATTCACTCTAACCCAAAGTGGTTGTACTTGTTCTGTCTATGGGTCAAATAGAACTAGTATTCAGGGTATGACACTAAACTGCGTCTCATGGTAAGGTTTCAGATTGGAAGTTTTCGAGAATGTGGAATACTTCTTCGTTGCCATTACCCCAAATTCCACTCTTGTTGGTTCCCATCTATGGGTCAAATAGAACTGTTTAACTATTTAACTGATTCATGATTACTACAGAATATATTCGTGTAAGATAGGAATACTTGAAACCATTGAACTGTGAGCAAACAAATGTGATCTTATATGTTATTTAGAAAATATTCGTTGGCAAATCACACACACACACACACACACACACACACACACACACACACACATATATATATATATATATATAAACGGGATTTGGCACTAAATATCCAATAAGGGTTGATATGCCATAAAACCTAACCAACCAATCATTAGGGAATTTTTATTTTAGATATCAACATATTCGTTTTTTAAGAATATATAGCATAGTCTAGTGAAGACGACTAAAAAATGGGAATTCCCGTGGCGTTGTGGTTAACGTGCGATATCGTAGTAAACGAGTTTGAACTCCAGTCACGGTACTATATTCACTTCCGGTCTTATCAGTTCAGAAGTGAATGTAATAGTGGAAGTGAGCATAAAACGTGGTTCAAACCTTTTGGAAAGGTATGAACCCACATCACCCCTTCAGCTATATAGGTGAAATAGAACCACTACTGTTTTTTTGCAAGGATGGAGGTCTAGTCGGCTGAGGCTAGGGAATACACCGACAGCATCTCTGCAGAGGGGTAAAACTTCCCTCACGAGTATCCTGGATATGACACATAACAATCTAATGGTGAAGCTCCAGTGATGATGGAGATTTGGGGAATACGGAGTACCCCTTTATTGCCATCGCTCTCAGGTCCATTCTGATCCGGAGTGATATCACCTGATAGGGTCCTATCTATGGGTCGAATGGAACTAAACAGTGTACGTATTCTAAATGACTTATGCTAAATCGAATTGTTAGGAATAGAACTGTTTGATCATTTAACTGTATGTAAACAAATGACTGGTGTTTAGTTGAATTGTTAGTGCTACATAGCAATTCTTGGAACAATTTATTGTGTGCTAAGGAATAAGTTTTGCTGAATAGAATTATTCCTGTTGATTAGCCATACTTGAAACTCTTAACTGTGTGCCTAAAATTGAATTGTTAGCGATGCTTGAAACCATTTAACTGTGTGCAAATAAAACTATTGATGTTAGTTTGCAAACCATCTGAGTGAGCGCAAACAATTTATTTTAATGAATAGAAAAATTTGAGTTAGAATACCAAAAACCATTTAAATGTGTGCAAACAATAGCAATATTTGTGTCCAAAAGGTACAAATACTAGCAGAATCAAAGATTTCAAGCAAACAGTGGAAACACTGTGATTCTCGATCTCCACAAAGTAATTCAAACAAGCATCGTCTGTTGGCAGGAAGATGACTTCTGTCTTTTGGATTCTGAAGGTGTAAAAACGTTAGACCATCTGGAAAAAAAGAAGAAACTATTGATGGACAATACTATGCATCAGAATTAAGACAACTGAAGGAAACAATCAAGTCGAAACGCACAAGGGTAGATGTGCTCTTCCGCCACGATAACGCTCCTGTTCACACTGCTCAGGTTGCAGTAGTTGAAACAGCCTATAGTAGCTTTAAATCGCTAACCCATCCTCCTTATTTAACAAACATAGCTCCATCTGTCTTCTCCCTTTTTCCTAAACTTCCCCAATCGACAGAATTGTGTGCAAATAAAAAAAGCTCTTCCGAAACATTTACACAAATGAGTAAATATGAACGTACAATGAACGTGATTCCCTAACCTGAAATAATCCGAGGCAATTAAACATGTCATTAAAAGTAATCTATCGATCAAACAGTGCTAGTACTGACGTTGTGGATTTGTTATCTCTCTATGACACAGAAGATAATTCCTATTTTTTAGTCTCCTTGATTGGTTCTAAACCTCGAAGAATGATAGTGATGGTACTATTTAAACCATAGCTGGAATGGATAAGCGGATTCATGCCTTTCCCATGGGTATTTGTCCAAAAGTGAACCGAATAGCGTGACTGGAGTTCGAACTTGCTCACTACAATGTCGCAGTCCAGCACGTTAGCCACTAACGTCATGGAGACTTAAAAAAGATAATTTGAAGTGGTAACAAACTATCTAAGCCGAGAATTTAACCTGTTTCGGTGACTATGTATCGTGCCTTTACACATTAGGCCACTCATACATCCATTTAGACGACCTTCAGTTTCGTACTAATGCCTTTGGGAAATGCATGAAACTAAATTTCCCTGGGCTCTCTGTCCTATCAATAGGTGTGCCGCCGTCACGCCCATAATGATAGATAGAGCTAAGAATGGGGTTATGCAATCTACTTTCTAAAAATTACCTTACCTGCCTGGACCGCCATATCTTTAGCCCTTAAGATTGGCGTTTGCACGCAAATATGTTGAGATACACAGTTGTTTATAAAGAGGCATTTCACTTGAGAAGAAGAGAAAAGAAACATGTTTACGATGAAGATGAACCGGGTGATAGTAAATTAAACGTGTACGTAATCTTTTATATAACTCACTCGCCTCAAAGAGAGAGAGAGAGAGAGAGAGAGAGAGAGAGAGAGAGAGAGAGAGATAAACAGACTGGCAGCGAGGGACTGACAGAAAGACAGAGAGAAAAAGACAGGCAGAAAGAGAGAGAGACTGAATGAGGGAGAGATAAAGAGAGACAGAGCAAACGACAGAGAGAGAGAGACAGAGCAAACGACAGAGAGAGAGAGAGAGAGAGAGAGAGAGAGAGAGAAACAAAAAAGACAAAGGCAGACAGGCAGTGGTACAGAGAGGCAGAGACAGATACACACATGCACAGATAGATAGATAGATAGATAGATAGTGAGAGAGAGAGGGAGGAAGGAGAATTAAAACGTAATAGAAGGCAAATGATCACGTGACGATGAGGAACAGATGAAAGCAAGGTTGAACAAGAAACGAGGGTCGAAAGTTGCAGTTGGGTAATTAGGTACTGCAGTTGGCAGGATAGATTCAGGGGAAGGGGTTATTTAAATCGTGGGTGGATGGATGGATGGAAGATGGTGCCCATAAATGAAGCACGTGGGTAAAGTCTTCATTTTGATCGCATCTTCATTCATTGTTAGGCAGCAGGAACCGGAAGTCATTCGAACCAGATGCAGCTAGCAATGAGGTTGGGCTGGAGGAAGCAGTTGCTAAGTCAGTCCACTTACCTTGGTGCGCGGGAACGTGATCCTTTAAGCGGTAGAATTGGAATAGAGAGATGACGTCTGAATGGTTTAGGATTACATTTTTGCTATTGGGCTCCATCAAAATAAAAGCAGATTAGTTTGGCCTTTGGCCAATGATTAGGACATTAATGAATGAATAAAAATTTTCATCAGCGACCAGGAAGGATGTTAATAACATCTATCTGCCATACTATCTATCTATCTATCTATTATACCCGAGCATATCTATGTATTTAGCTATCATACTCCTATCTATCTATCTATCTATCTATCTATCTATCATAACCTGATGTCCTCCCAGCGATGGGTTTAATAGAAACACTACTGTTCTTTTGTAAGATTAAAGTCAAAAGAAACCAATCTACGTCGTAATTTTTCTTTATCATACCCCAAACATGTCTATCTGTCTATGGCTTATTCTCCCTCGTATAAAGCGCACTTTAAAAAAGAAAACTTCAAAGATGTCCATTGAGTTAAGAGTTTTCCCTTTCCGAGACCGATAGTTGAGGGTGTAAACTACTTAGCAATTTACCAGGAGCTGGAAGAGGAAAAGGAGAAGAGCATAAACACAAAACCCTTGTCCCCAATTTGCCCTTGTGGAGTCGATTCTATTTTCCCGATGAAACAGAACTTCCCTTACGAATATATATATATATATATATATATATATATATATATATATATATATATTAATCATTTACTTCAAATTTTACCTAATTGAATTACTGCTTCGTTGCTGCTGGGCTCGTTCAAAATGCCTTGGAAGTTAAAAATTAAATAAGTTTTAATGTTTTTATGGCCTATCAACCTTTGTGGGTTATATATTACCAAAATGATAATGTAGAAGTACAGTAGTGTCAAAGTTTGGTGTTAACTTCACGATGAAGTTACACATTATATTTCATAACAGTAAATGTAAAATTGAAATGTGAACATCTGGATTCTTCTTATCTATGCATTTGTATTAACTGCAGTATCACTATATATATATATATATATATATATATGATGTAACGAAATATTAAGATACACTCACGAATTCATATCCGCTTACTCAACGAGCTGCTTTTGTAGCCCGCCTTAACCTCATAAAAACACGCATCCATACGAAACTGTAACACATACACGCATGCGCACACACCCACATACACCTACACACTTACAACCACACGTAAACTTTCATACGAAATCCGAACAGCTTTTTGTCTGTATTTTTTTTCTATTTTTTCGATTTTCGATTCATTCCATTTTCTTAACTGCCTGATGATTGTTGCTTTGCATAAAACTCCATGAAATCCAGGGTCGCAGTCTATATTCTATGAATTAAATATATACATATGATATATATTTATTTATTGATTTATTATTATTATTATTATTATTATTATTATATAATAGCTCTATCCTAGATATTGAGGACTTTCCATATTATATTGCACTTGGTTAGGCACATACCCATAAAGTGATTTAGTGACAACCAACACTCTTATAATATATATATATATATATATATATATTATATATATATATATATATATATATGATCATTTGAGTGAATAAGTTTTGATATATTTGTTTAATAAATCCTATCCTGGTTACATAAAAATCTAATTTAAAAATACCTCAAATACTTCCTCCTTTTTTTAAAATCCTTTTCTCTAAGTCTTTCACGCTGATTAGAACTACAGAACAGTACGCTGTATATGATTTATTAAGAAGTGTTGAGATTTGACAAAAGAGGAGATTATGTTAAAAAATATGTTATATGAAATAAATACCTTTTCCATCATTAGGCTGACTTATTCATGTACTTGTATGTGGGTGTATATGCGTACATATGTATATTGAATGAATATGTATCAATAGTCGTCGAGGGTAACCCTAAGCTCCCTTTTCGATAGCTACTACGCCAAATATAGGGGAGGGCGCTACTCCTTTCCCTGGATTGCTCCACTTTACCCTTGATCTATACCTTATAATGCTGAGTGTTAAGCAAGGAGGCATCAAGTACCATTTTTTGAGTCTTTGGTATGACTCGACCTGGGATTGAACCCACTTGTAACGATTTCCATTCAAAAAAAAGTGTTAATTTTAGTGCAAAAAAAAAAAAAAAAAGGCCGCGAAGAAGAAATATTTGAATGTGTATTTTTGCATTTATTGACCCCCATCGGCGGTATTTTTGAAATTTCTTTGAGATTCGCAGACGACAATATTTGACTTGCCGTTAAAATTTTGAGATATCAAAACCCAAATAATTTCATTTTCTCTCCTTGATTGTTAAAAATACATTTTCAAACCAATTAGAATCACAGATCAAATCATCAACTTTTGATTTAATTTCGCACCTACATCAATCTTATAAGTAACGATAAAAATAAG
This sequence comes from Sepioteuthis lessoniana, assembly GCA_963585895.1. NCBI lineage: Eukaryota > Metazoa > Mollusca > Cephalopoda > Myopsida > Loliginidae > Sepioteuthis > Sepioteuthis lessoniana. Next base: position 88,836,771 of record OY757930.1, on the reverse strand, counting down.
ACACAAATTTTATAAATTTATTCACGGAATAAATAATTAATAAATAATAAATAATAAACGACTAGAAAACCTTTCGAATTATTTCTTTTGAGTGAAAATCAAACATTATGTTTCTTTAAGAATGCATTTAATTTCAGTATTGCTTAATTATCTTGAATGGAACGAATATGATTTTGTTTACAGAAATATTCCTACTACTGTTACAATGTCTTCGTTTACTGAAGAAAATTCCAGCTGAAGCCACGAACATATTTACATATAAATATACTTTCTCTCTTATATAGTGACACACTCACACACAGATCTTTTCACAAACTAAATACATAACTGCTACATTTCATGTATGAAACTTTACTTTCACTCTTACAACATTTACTCACTGACTAATATCATCTTTTCTTACAAAAAGACAGTAACTTGTGCTTTTCAACCAATTTTTGTCTCAATTAAAAGAAATAAAATTTATCAATTTATTGATCGGTGTTTTATTCAAGTATTTACTCCTTTGTCCGTTACACACACACACACACACACACACACACACACACACACACCTATATATATATATATATATATACTTAAAGATGAGCAAAAATGATTTGAAAAATAGGAATTTTTTTGTGTTATTCATTGTTCGCTTCTTCTCAACTAGTTTCGACCTTCGGTCATCCATAGAAGAAAAGTTTTTAGTGAAGAAAAGTGTTTTTAAGAAGGTCCTTAAAATAATTTTTAAGAATTGATTTACTCTAAAAGAAGCGACCAAAAAATAACTTGTGATGAAGCATATTCAATGAATGAAAATCATTTTTCGGTATCCAAGTGTTTTCTACTAACCTTTATATAATTTCTGCTGACGCGGACACCTGATATTGAGCTTTCTATTTGAGAGTTATAGGTTAAGCATCGGTAGGATGTGTTTTAAATAAGCCGTGACTGGTCAGGCATATAGTGTTGTAAAATATCCGGTCGGATGATAAGCTAAAAACTTTTATAAAATCTGTAATATTTGAGAGTTTACCACTGATTCTTTAAGTATTAGACGACCATTGATTTTTGTCGGAGAACCCCTTACTATCTTGTCAACAATTTGATGTTTTCCGGCATAAAGTAGTTACAATGAGTTGAATGAGGTAAAACTTAAATCCTACGAACAAACTGAACGACGTCAGTAGTGTCAAACGAAAATGAACGGTGACACAATATGTGCATTTTCACCTTTTTTTTCTGAAGGAGTAAGGCTGTCATGTTTTTATGCCTTTCATTCTGACTATAACCACGTAAAAATTTGGTGGGGGGGATTACCCATGGTGTAGAGGCTAACGTGCTGGACTGCGACATCTTAAAAAGCGAGTTCGAAATCCAATCACGCTATTACGTTCACTTATGGACTAATGCACCTTGGAAAGGTGGAAAACCCTTCTTCTTCTCAGCTACTATTCTGATATAATAATGGCTTTGACATTAAATAGCCTACTAAGGTTGATTTGTCATTAAAAAAAAAAGGAACAAAACCAAAACTATGTCATAGTTTTCATGCATCAATCATGCTCCAAATATATATATATATATATATATATATATATATATCTTTCAATGGGGGAGGGCCGAGTCTAACGCGCTGAATGGTGACATTATGTTCATCACGTTTAAGTGATTTCGAACTCCAGTCGTGCAATGACGTTCCCTATCGACTAATACCTATCAGAAAGGCATGAAGCCTTTCATTCCCCCGCTATGGGTTAAAAGTATCACTGATGTTCATGAACAGGCTTAGCTTTAGCATTAAACAGCCCACAATAGTTGTTATGCCATTAAACAAAGAAAACAAGCTAAACCTAATTCATGTTCCAAGAGTAAACCCCAATAAAAAACAAACAAACACACACACACACACACAATAAAATTAAAAAAAAATGTGTGTAAGTGTTAATTTAGAATTGCTTTTGTGTAAAAGTTGTTTTAATCTAATGAATATATTTGCTTTGGGGCAATTTAAAATGGTGGGAAATGAAGTTGAGTGTTCCAGGCTTGAACAGAATTCTGCTTTCAAGATTTTGGTGGCTGACAAGAGCAAACCATGTGCAATTTATAGAAGAATGTTTGATGTTTATTGGAAAGCAGATTTAAGTAAAAATTGTCAAAGTAAAGTAAAAAGTAAAAAAGTAAGGTATGAGATTTAATCAGACAGATACGTTGTATAAAAAAAAACGGAAAGAAAAATACATGTAAATGGATGAGAAAAGATTTATAGATTAATTAGTTCCACCAACGCGTTTCGACAATGGATTATCTAACATATGAAATTAGGAAAATATCAGATAGAAAGTATTTTTGTCATCTTCAGGGTGGCAATTCTCAATTTAAAATAGCAGTGTGAAACGAATACAGAAAATTATTCGAAAAATATTCGAAAAGGTAACGTAAATTTTTTAAAACAAGTTAAGGAGAAACATACCCTCTATAAAAATTATGTTTGTATAGGTGGAGAGTGGAGAATGAAAGAAAGAAGAAATGAGGGGAAGAGGGAAGAAAGAAGAAAGAAGGAAAGACAGGGGGAAGTGTGAACAGAAAGGAAAATAGAAATGTCTATTTAATAATCGATCTTAGTGTAAGTTGAAATCCCTCAACATAATTTTGGATAAGTAAGGTTAAATTTTATAGAATTCTGGTCTTTGTTTCATAGGGTTTACATATTAACGCTAACGGAGAGCGGAGTGCTCAATTCATTAGAAGAGCTTTGCATTACGAGAGTGGGGAGTATATATATATATATATATATATATATATATATATATATATATGCTTCCCCCGGAGGGTGGGGTTGAGTATTCTAGCGAAGGGATTAACGTTTGCTACTCGCGTAAAAAGCCCTTCTAATGAAATGAGCGCTCTGGTCTCCGTTAGCCGACATATGTAAACGAAAGGAAATTAATAAATATACGCTAAATTCGTTGAGGCTGCTGATGGCTGCAAGTTTATGTTAACAAGCTGACGGAGTTTCGATCCCTACTTGAGGCATCTCACGTGTATTGTCACATTGATAATTTGTAAAACAACGTGACAGTCTCTCTGTAGATGACAATGTGTGTGCGTATATATACACTCTGTCTTATTAAATCACGTAAAGGCATATATAATGCAGTTAGTAGTGGTTGCCTAATTACTGACCGTTAGAGCAACTTTTAACAGTAAAAGGATTTTCATAAACAACCAAATTAAAAGAAGATTCTGTGGTATTGTTTTTTGTGGGTGTTATCTCTTTCCTTCATTGTATATATGTACTTAGTACGACAGAAGTAACCGGGCAGTATTGTATTAAGTAATATTGTTGATGTCCCCATAACTTTTTCTGTAATCTCGCGGTGAAATAGTTATCGTAGTAGCAAACAGACACAGAGACCCGAGTTCAAATCAGAACGAGGCTGTTTGCATTTCCCACCGCGCTTATACTTTCAGGAAAGAGTATTTTCCCTTCAGTATAGGTAAATATATTAGAGTAGGCTCTTTAAGTATTGGTAAATATATAGAGTAGGTTCTTTAAACTTGGTATGGCAACCAGTCTAGGAGAAGAAAACTCTGAATTCGAACCAGCAAAACTCCGCTTAAAAAACTGACCTTGTGTCGCATATTGCTCGTACGGAGGGGTTAGATAAATACAAAAATACACACACTAACACACGTATATATATGTGTGTGTGTGTGTGTGTGTGTATGTGTGTGTGTGTGTGTGTGCGTGCGTGCGTGCTAAAAGAAAGTAAAAGCAAAAATGCAAAATGAAATCAAAGTTTATTTTTTAAAAATACAAATGCTCCACTTTTAAAGAAAAAAAAAATAGTTCAAGCAAGAACTTTAATAATTCTAAATTAAAACTTTAATTTCAATATCTAATTATACCAATCTAATTAGCAAGATGGCGTCAATTCTAAGCAGAGACTCCATTCCATCCATCTCCCTGAATTCCAATTTGAAATTAATTTTTTCAGCCTGTGTTCTTTAAAGGCGAAAACTTGATCTGGTTGGAAAGGTAACTGATATTTTAATTTTATCCTGCAAGAAACAAATATTAGCTTGATGCAAATATTCTCGACGATATTTTTCATTTAATATAAGGGAAATCTTTAAAGCATATCAACCCTTTGCTACTTGGACGATCAATCAATCAATCAACTCATTTTCGTTGTTTATAAATATGAATAAGATTTTGTATTTAGAAAAATAGCAAGGTGGGGGGGATGTTTAAAAAGTGCCGAATTGGGAAACATATGGCGCTTTCCTAAATTCCATTTATTCATAAGTAAAACTAATCGCATGATAACTTGAACGGATCAATGATAAAATCGATGGGAACAAAGTGTCTGCCCTATTTAATCTAATGTTTAAAAGAGAAAATGTCGCCCCCAACTCACAAGACCCCCTATATATATTTATATATGTATATATATGTATATATGATTATGATTGATATTTAAAAATTAAAACTTTTAATTAGTAAAATACCGGGCTCTATGTCCCAAAATATACAGCCATACCACAATATTTTTAACGATGAATCGTTCTGTCGGCTGGAGTCGTAGAATTTTACACCTCTGCCTATTTGAAGAGGTAAAAGATCCCATACAAAGAGTGTCCTAGATATGACATTAAATCTTCAAATAGTGAGTTCTGGAGCATAGGGGAATGTGGAGTACTCGTTCATTACCATTATTCTCAGGTCCACTCCGACCCAGAGTGGTAGTACCTGTTAAGGTATCATCTATAGGTAAAATAGAACTGTTTAATCATTTAACTGTGTACAAACAAACGATTGATGTTAAATTGAAATGTTAGTGTTACATAACGATGCTTGAAACCATTTAACTGTGAGCAAATAGAAAAATTGGAGCGAGATAGCAATACACGAAACCATTTAAGTCTTTGCAAACAAATGATTAATACTTAACAGAATTATTCGTGCTAGACAGGAATACTTGAAACCATGCAACAGAGCGCAAAAATTGAACTAATGGTATTACATAGCGGTACTTAAAACCATTTAACTGTGCAAATAAAACTATGAATGTGAGCAATACTTGAAACACTGAAAAATGATTAATATCAAATAGAATTGTTAGTTTTTGATAGCAATATTTGAAACCATTCAACTGTGTAGAAACACTACTTAACATTTTCCCCCAAAATAAAATTACCTACCAACTATTCACTAACAAATCATATGTGTATATCCATTTAACTGTGTGCAAACAAATGAGAGCTGACTCGTTTAAAAATATCATTTACAAAATAATAAAATCGTATGCATTTGGTATATTTATAAACTGGATTTGGTATTAAATAACCTACAAGGGTTGATATAAAAACCTAACCAGCCAGCCAGCCAGCCAATTAACGATAAAATAAAATAAAACTGGAGGGCTGAACAGGTTCGTGAGTTTTATTGAAAGTATCTCTCTCTCTCTCTCTCTCTCTCTCTCTCTCTCTCTCTCTCTCTCACACACACACACACACACACACACACACACATATATATATATATATATATATATATATATATATATATATATATATATATATATATAATGTATTTCTGTTTAGTTTAATCCCTAACTGAAGGGCTGAACATTTTTAAACATCGAAAGAATTGTTTGCTTAGTTAGGAGAATTTTTCCTGAGGGATTTGATCAATAAAACGTATATTTATGCAAATTTTATTTGGTCGTGTGGAGTTTTTAATCAATAAAATCTAGTTTGCCCTACCCTCTTTGGTCAGCTTCACCCTGTTGATCCAGAAAAGTGAAACCCTGATAGATTTCGTCTATCCCATGAGGTACTTTTACATATATATATATATATATATATATATATATATATATATATATCATCAAGTCGCGGTGCTAACAAAGATTTCCCAGAGTCTCTTTCTCCCCATCCGTACTTATTGTTCATCGCTCCCAGCAGGTCCACTAAACTGCATCCTGTGTTTACGCTGAGCTGCTTAGGTAAGTTCTTGCTAGTCGGTCAACCCTGGCACGTCCATGTCGAGGGGTTCACGGAAGAACGTCACATATGAGTTTGTCCTTGCTTCTCCAGCAGTGTCCTGCATGTTTCGTTCGTCTTACTTGGGTGGTTTTAGAGATGGGAGGTAAGTGGATATATACACACACATTTTCTTTCTCTCACTCTCTCTCTCACTCTCTCTCTCTCTCTCTCTCTATATATATATATGTGTGTGTGTTTGTGTGCGTGTGTGTGTATATTGTTTTTCACCTCTTCATATCAGTCTCATGACTTAAAGTTTCACGCATTTGGAAACATAAAATGTACTAATAACGACTAATAAATCCTTAATATTCCTCTCACAATAAAGAAAATAGCAACACCTCACAAAATAGCAACTGTGTGGCCACTTACCTCCCATCTTAAAGTAATACGAGCAATACGCGAGGTACTGCTGGAGAAGGAAAGACGAACTCATAAATGATGTTCTATGGATTCCTACTCATGACGTTCCGGTGTTGGCCGACCAGCAAAAACTTACATGAGCTCTGTGCACATATTGGATATAGTTTGGAGGACCAGTCGGGAGCGATGAATGATAGAGGCAGATGGATAGAGGGATTCAGGAAATCTGTGCTGTCAGCGTCCCTTGATGATGATGATGATTATATGCATTGTGGAAAGAATGAAACTTTCACTGTAGCTCCCTGTGATTCCCGTGACACGTTTGAGAGCGGCTATATGGGGTTCTCAAACGGCATTTGAAATAAAGGGTAAAATCTTGTGAAAAAGTGTGAATAGGCACATCTAGTTTGCCTAAAAACAGAGAGAGGGCTGAGGAAGTTTGAATTCCAGTCTTTTCATATCTATCGATCTAGCTATCTATAACGAAGAAGATATGCAGGTAACTGCTTGAGAAGTAAAGACGAACTCATAAGCGACGTTCCCTGATGGACTCCTACACATGGAGATGTCAATATTGGCTAAAGACGCAAGAGGTAGCCAAGACCTGCTGGGAGTGATAGATGATAGGGATAGACGGCGATAGAGAAAGAGAGAGAGAGGGTACTCTATGCTGTCAGTGTGACTTGATGATGATGATGATGATGGTAAGACCTGTTAACTGCAATCAGTTGCTGCGTTGAAACAGGTAGACAAGTCTTCCTCTAATACTGGAGAGGAAATAGTGCTATGAGAAACTGTTAGAGACAGATTTTAAAGTAGGAATAAGAAAAAAAACCTTCCAAGAACACAAACGGTATAAAAAATACTGGTAACTTGGTCACAAGATATAGTGTAGTCTCTAATTAATCAGATTGTTTGGTTTTCTTTGGTTACTTCGTTTAAGGGCATCTCTATTGGCAGTGTTTGAAAAATCAGCAAGAGAGCCCAAACCCCAAATTCGTCCATGCAAACTGACTTTGTGCGGACACTGGATGGGGTCAAGAGGGTCTGCCGGGAGCGATGGACGATAGGGATAGATGGTGACAGACTTAGATAATGATGATGCGTCGAAGTTTGTATAAAATTTATCTTTCTCTCTCTCTCTCTCTCTTTTCATATCTATCTATCTATCTATCTATCTATCCTGATATGTCTCTATCAGCAAAAAGTTAAATACATACATATGTATATGCTTAAAAAGATATTAGATTTTATATATTTGATTTTTCTGTTCTTACCGCTGAGAATATATAACTCAACTTACATATGTTCACACACACACACACACACACACACACACACACACATATATATATATATATATATATATATATATATATATATATGCGTGTGTAAATACGTACTTCTAATTTTTTTCTCTAATTATATAAAGATGGAGGAATAATATCTAAGAAAAAAATTCTTGTGCTAAACAGGCAGCCTCTCTCTCCCCCTCTCTTTCTTTCTTTCTTTCTTTCTTTCTTTCTTTCTTTCTTTCTCTCTCTCTCTCTCTCTCTCTCTCTTACAATGTCTGAAGTTTGGTTGGTTGGTTTTAAGGCATGTAAACCTTATAAGGGTTATTTAAACCCTTAGTAAAATTTAAAGCATATGACAATGTTTTTTATGATGTAAAGTAAAGTTGTCTCGTTTTAGTCGAGGACGACCAGAAGGCTCCCTTTTCAATAGCTACTACACCGAGGTGTAGGGGAGGGCGCTACTCCTTTCCCTGGATTGCTCCACTTTACCCTTGATATGTACCTTATATTGCTATGTATTGAGCAAGGAGGTATGAAGTACCATTTTTTGAGTCTTTGGTATGACGTGACCTGGAAATGAACCTAGGTCTCCCTGACCATAAGTCGGTTTGTTAATTTTTATGCATCTCAAACCTTATGAGCTTATTTGATACTGAAGTGATTTTTTGCGAGCAGATAAATGGTTAAACCCCCACCTTAAAAAGGATGTCTAACGATAAACTGCATCCGGTAGTGAGATTCCATTTCTGGAGCCCGATGCAGTCATCTCTTTGTTGCCTCTACTCCCGGGTTTAATCTATGTGAGGGTCTGTTAGGTTCCCATATATTGGTCAAATAGATCTGTTTGAAAATTAATTTCGTTTGGTGTGTTTTTTAGTGGCATACCAACCTTCACGGGTTATTTTATACTAAAGCTACTCTTGTAGAAGAACTGCAGTGGTACTATTTAACCCATAACTAGCGCTGGGCGGGGAATAAGAGGATTCACACCTTTTCCAAGAATATTAGTCTGAAAGGGAACGTAATAGCGTAACTCGAGTTCACAGTCCAGCACACTAGCCACGGAACTCATTTTGAAAATTAGACGGGAATACGTGAAACTATAGAGCTGTATGCAAAATACTAGAATTAAGAATGAATACCTGAAGCTAAATTTAGAAAAAAAGATTATTATTAATTATTTGAAACGATATTATTGCTTGAAAAAGAAAAAAAAATTAACTTTGGGCGTTATTCAATCTCAAAGTCATCATTGAAGAAAAACAGTTATGGCACTATTTAACCCTTAACTGGACGGATAAGGGGGTTCATGCCTTAACCAAGGAGCATTAGTCCAAAAGTGAACGTAAACAGCACGACTGGATTTTGAACTCGCTTGCTACAATGTCGCAGTCCAGCACATTAGCCACCACCCTGCAGACACTGCTCCTATTTCAAATGAGGATATAAACAAAAGCAACAGTCTCTCTGAAGAGGATCTATCGAAAACTCTTGGGATTAGAACCTAGGAAAACTTGTCGATCATTTGGACTCGGATACAAAGAAAGTTGCCCGAAAGTCAGAGAAAAAAAATGATATATATATATATATATATATATATATATACAAATCTTTTGCACGAGCAGAATTAATTTTTTAGTCAGAGTTTAGCAGGTTTTAATTCAGGGCTTTCCTTCTCCTCGACCGGTTGCCATATCTAGGTTAAAGAATCCAGTTTATCTTACATTACCCGGTCTAGCCATAGTGAGAAAGGGGAATTGTTGGATGCATACTTCTACCAAGGTAATTAATGCAATGTGAAATGCAAACATCGTCATCTAGGGTTTGAACCTGGGTCACCGTGTCCATTTCCTTGGATAGTAACCTTTACACCATGAGCGCGTCAATATATATATATATATATATAAGTGAAGTGTAACTGGTTTGTATTCAGTTTTTCTTCTCCTAGACTGGTTGCCATACCAAGGTTAAAGTCCCCAGTCTGCCTTACTATTATCCCATAGCTAGATGGAAGTTATTTGGATTCATACCTTTCCCAAGGGTATTAGCTCAATGTAAATTGCAACGACACACACACACACACACACACACACACACACACACACACACACACACACACATATATATATATATATATATATATGCATTGAGTGTTTCACTTTGTAGAGTTAGACTTCAAACAGTATTTGATAAGATTTGTTTTAGATAAACGCAACAATGGTTTCTTCTACACTATTTCATTTCTCTCTTGAGTATTTTTAAGGATAAACCTAGACAGACGCAAAATGAATAGCTGATAAGTACAAAATAGATGTCATCAATTAAATTACACGAATGAAAACACACACACACACACACACACACACACACACACACACATATATATATATATATGAGCAGAATTCTTAATATGTGACCTTGTGGCTACAATAGTTAATACCAACGATCACTCTTTACTTAGAAGACATATACAGCTCAGTTGGTAGTGGCTGTTGAATACACCAGAGAGGTAAGACCCCCGTCCCTCTAAGAAAAAATGTCCTGCATATGGAACTAAACAATCTGATAATGAGTCTCCCGTTTTGGAGCTTTGGGGAATGTGGAGTACCCCATCATTGCCATTACTCCCAGGTCAACTCTGACCCGGACTAGTTATATATGTTAGGGTCTCAACTAGGGGTCAAATAGAACTGTTTAATCATCCACTATTCTGGAAAAAATTTCACCTTGAGCAAATAAAACTATTAGTGTTAGATTGCAATACTTGAAACCATTTAACTGTTGGCAAACAAATGAACACTGGGTCGTGTAAAATTTTTAACCAAAAACTATTCGTTTACAGATCATATATATTTGATATATATGTATAAATAGAATTTGGCAATACCCCCCTCAAAAGTGGATATGCCGTAAAACACAACCAACTACTCAATTAGAAGACATAGCTGCATTAAAAGTTTTGACTCAAAATAACATCATCACACCTGATAAATATGGACACTACATAGCATACAAACTAACGACTATCAAACGACACTTTAGCCATAGACACTACAGATGTTCTTTGATGTTTTCTGTAGCGTTTTTTGTTCTAATTTTTTCGCCTCTATAGAATCAAAACGGAGAGTATTAGGTATTATTCATTCCCATTCATTATTGCAACCCTTTAACAAAAATGCAATTACAACCAAAAATTTAATTGCATAAATATACAAAAGACATTTGGTTAATTTTTTTTTGTTTAATGGTATATCAGCATTCATGGGTAATTTAATGTCAAAGCCTTCATTGTCGAAGAACAGCGGAGATAATATTCAACCGTTAGTATGATAAAGAGGTTCATACCTTTGCCAAGAGTATTTGTCCAAAAGTGAACATAATAGAGCAACTGGAGTTCGAACCTGCTTACTTACATTTAGAATGATATATGTAGGTTTCTACATTTTCATGAAGTTTCATTTTAGGTTCAAGAATTTCAGCGCTGTGGAGTTTTGTGATAATTGATAACCGATGTATATAAGAGACTTGCTGTCACTCAATCCCCTGTGAATGCCATGAATTACTAATGGTGGGAGGGCTCTATAAGTATAAATAATCGCGAAAACGGAATGTTTTCTGTGTTTATGCCATTCTTAAAAATAGTCAAACCCCAATTGTTTGCAAGATTCCCTGTGGACGATTATTCACACCCAATCACGTATAATCGGATATATTCTTTTTTATTCTTTGGGTTTTCCCCAGAGAAAAATGGTTTCTGTATCTCCCTTTCTCTCTCTCTCTCTCTCTCTCTCTCTCTCTCTCTCTCTCTCTCTCTTTTTCTCTATCATACACACACACACTCACAGACGAGGCGTTTGTATTGTAACGGATACCGTCGTAGGAAATGTATACGGCGACACGAGTTCAAATCTCGAACGATACTGTTTGCCTTTCAGATAGGGCTAATACTCTTGAGAAATGTGTGACTTAACCCCACCTAAGGGTAAATAGTAGGACAGACTGAGCTCTTCAACACTGACATGGCAACATGTCTAGGAGAGGGAAAACTCTGCTTAAAAATTGACCTTATGTCGCATCCAACTCATTCCGGAGGCGGGGCTGTGTAAATACATACTTACATAGATGCAAACATACACAAACTTCTCTCGTTGGAGATACTTTTCAAAAAACGATGTTACTGTTTAGAGGAGGCGCCTTTTTAATTTACCGATTAGCTAAGTCAAAAAACTTGTCAGTAAAAATAATTTCAGATGAGACAAACAAGTTTATGATAGCGTCGACAACTTTCTTTCTTTTCCTTTTTTTCTTTTTTAAATTCATGCTGAAACATTGTTTTAAATTCTCACACTAAAGATTGAGGAATACCTATATTCTATCAGTCAAAAATTTCTGATCTTTGCATGAAGTTGTGTCTTTTGGTTGACGCGCTTGGTGAGTGAGGGTAGGTTTTTAATGACATATTACCTGGCAATTAGTATATGAATCTAATCACACACACACACACACTATAATAGTTCGTCTGGTGACGTATTTTGTATTCTCAAGTTCAAACAACACATCATTCATCATCAAATCTGTGAAAAAAAATCTTTGAATATTTATTGATCATTTCTTAGATGGTATCTAACACTCATTGGAGAGACATTTTGAGTACAGCTAGAATAAAGGGGGCCAACCAAGATAGAATGATATGAGCATCGATTGATAGATAGATAGATAGATATGTTGGTTGTATGATAGATAAATAGATAGATAATTGATTGAAGTAAATATGAAAAAGCTCGTGATAGATTGATAGATAGAAGGATGGACATACTGATACTTTGACTTGATTTCTTTGCTTAGCAGTACTATTCAACTGGTAGCTAAGGGGTTAAAGGCGTTCATACGTTTCGCAAGGTTATTTGGTTTAAAAGTGTACGTAATAGGGAAAAAAGAATGCAAACTCTTTTACTAAGATATCAAAGTCCAGCAATTTAGCCACTATACCAAAGGGGACTCATCTAGATTGATAGAAAGATAGATAATTGATTGTCATAGATTAATAGAAAGGTAGATTGACAGATATTAACAGTGATAGTAAGAAAATTAACTGAGAAGCTGAAGGTACCCAGCAAAAACAATAACCGACGCCGACTAGGCCGATGATATAGCGCTTCTGGCAAATGCACCCGCCCAAGTTGAAACCCTGTTACATAGCTGGAACGAGCCGCTGCAGGCACAGGCCTCCATGTCGATGCATACTAGACGGAATATATGGGCGTTAATCAAACAGGCAACATCTCCATACTAAACGGTAGCACTCTGAAACTAGTAGACAAGTTCACCTACCTAGGAAGCAATGTCTAATCAATCGAGACAGACATCGACACGCGACTAGCAAAGGCATGGACAGCTGTAGATAGCCTATCGGTCATATGGAAGTCAGACCTAACTGATAAAATGAAGAGCAGCTTCTTACAAGCAGCGATCGTGTCGGTACTGCTATATGGATGTACCACATGGACGCTGACAAAACGGATGGAGAAAAAGCTTGACGCCACTCACACAAGAATGCTGCGAGCAATATTGAACAAGTCTTGGAGACAGCACCCCATAAAGCAGCGGCTATACGACCACCTACCACCCATTACGAAAACTGTCAAAATTAGACGAACCAGATACGCGGGACAGAAGTAGTGACGAGCTCGGGAGTGATGTACTCCTGTGGACCCCTTTACATGGACAAGCTAAAGCAGGACGTCCAGTTCGAACCTACATACAGCAGCTCTGTGCCGATAGAGCATGTAGCCCTGAGGATCTGCCGAAAGCAATGGACGATAGGGAGGTGTGGCGAGAGAGGGTCAGGAATATCCGTGCTGATAGCGCGACATGATGATGATGATGATGATATAGATATATATATGTAAAAACAAACTAATATATATATATATATATATATATATACAGAGAAAGAGCAAAAGAAAAAGAGAGAGAGAGAAGCAAACTTAGGTATAAAAAAATGAGATATCAATAAGCACACGAAATAGATAGATAGATAGATAGATAGATAGATAAGTACCCACCTACAATCGCTTGTTTATACACAACTACAAAATTATTTAAATGTGCATACAGACGAATACAAACACACATAAACACGCACTTACACATACACATACATACACACACACACACACACGTATATGTATACATACACACACATACAAATGTATACACATATACGCACACATGTACGCATAAAATCACATACACACACAAACACGTACGCGTAAATGCATAAATCAAAGTTGAATATTTTTGTACTAAACCCTCTAAACGTCCCATTTTTTGACATATAAAAAAAAGTTGCAAAGAGTCCCTCAATGTCATCTGCGTTTTTTTTTTTTTTTTCCATTTTTTTTTTCTTTTGTCGCTTGCTAAGAAGAAAAGAAAGAAAAAAAAGAAAAAGAAAAGATACCCAAAAGACTCCTGTGACAACATTTAATAGATTCAGTATGGGAAGCAGATGACAAGCCGTGAAAACAAGAGCTGCAAAGATTCAACGTTATTTTTAGCGATAAATTTTGAGATAAAAAAAAAAAACGCATGGCAAATTTGGAACTTGTTTTTATTTTTGTGGTTCATGCGTGCAAAACTTTGCTCTTGAAGCATGAATAGATTATATTTAGACTTCACAGGACAATGGACACACACACACACACACACACACACACACACACACACACACACACACATATATATATATATATATATATATATATATACGTAAGAAAAATGGAAGTAAATCAGACGGCGAGTAAATAGTCAATTTTGAAAAACAAGGTATTCAGAGAATTGATTTTTTTTATAGTTGAATCATTTTCCTGTCAAAGTTGACCGTTTCGGGTTTTTTTTTACATTAAACCATCATCTAAGTGTTAAAATATGTCTAAGTCAATGTTTTACCTGTTTTAAAAAAACGAAACGGAAAAATAAGAATATTTTTGATATTCTATTTCCGTTTGTAGCATTCTGTTTCAAAACAGGAAAACGTTATATTTTTAAAACAAACTTCGAACACAAATTACAACACACATTAGATTGTTGAAACCGAAACATTAATTAAGTAAAAGTTAGCAACTTTAGTCGAGGGTTTTCTGAAGGCTCCCTTTTCAATAACTACTGCACCAAGGTGTAAGGGAAGACGCGATTCCATTCCCTGAATTGCTCCACTTTACCCTTGATCATTACCTTCTAGTGCTGAGTGTTAAGCAAGGCGGCATTAAGTACCATTTTTTGAGTCTTTGGTATGTCCCAACCTGGGATTGAACCCTGGTCTTCCAGACTATTGGCGAACACTCTATTCGTTAGGCCAATGGCTACCCTCATTGGCCTAGTGGGCAGAGTGTTCGCCAATGGTCCGTGAGACCGGGGTTTAATCCCAGGTCGGGACATACCAAAGACTCAAAAAATGGTACTTAATGCCGCCTTGCTTAACACCCAACATTTCAAGGTATGTATCAAGGGAAAAATAGAGCAATCCAGGGGAAGGAGTAGCGCCTTCCCCTAAACCTCGGTATATTAGCTATTGAAAGGGGGGCCTTCGGGTCGCCCTTAACAACATAATATTCAACTCTAAATAAAGTCACTCTCTGAAAATCTTGCTTTTTCATATTTGTACATTGACACACACACACACACACACACACACACATATATATATATATATATATATATATATATATATATATATATATATATATATATATATTAATATATATATATATATATATATATATTATATATATATATATATATATATATATATATATATATATATATATATATATATATATATATATATATATATATATATATATATATATATATATATATATATATATATATATAAGCAACACTATATCCGTTGCACCAGTTTTGTTCAGAAAGTGTTTCTAAGTGAAGTCATCTGGAGGTTCCAAGTTCAATCCCACCTACAACTAAGATAACAAATAATACTTACTATAACTCAACACTTGTACCCGGTCATGGTTAACGAAATTAGAAAAATCTACCCTCGTGGATTAAATAAAGGTGCCGTTGGAGCTTTTGTGTAGGCTTCCAAATTCGACATAATACACTTGAAGAAGGCCGAAGGACATATCTCCCGAAACGTTGGGAGTATTACTGTGAACATGAAGAAAATAATCAGATTATTTTATGTGATAAAAATTATCAGGCTTCATCCCAGAAATTTAGGCAAATATATATATATATATATATATATATATATATAATGCTTTGGCTTGGTTTTATGGCATATCAACCATTGCAGTTTATTTAATGTCAAATTCTATGCATAAAATCAGTTCTATTTCATACATTGCAGTTGAGTATAGGCGCAGTTTTTTTTGTTTACATACAGTTAAAAATGTCAAAACAGTTCTATTTTAAACAATTCAGTTTAACATAAGTACACTGTTTATTTCTATTTAACCCATTGATAGAACCCTATCAGGTGCTACCACTCCGGGACAGAGCAGACCTAGGAACGTTGGCAATGAAGTGATACTCCACATTCCCAAAATCTTCAGCGTAATTGAGCCTTACCATCAGATTGTTTAGTGTCATATCCAGGACACTCGTTGGGGGAGTCTTACCCCTCCGCAGAGATGCAGTCGGTGTATTCTACAGCCTCAGCCGACTGGACCATATATATAATGGTGAAATGGTTACCGTAGTTGGAGATGGCCGCGACGACTCGAGTTCGAATCGTGGTCGTTTGCATTTCACATAGCACTAATTACCTTGGGAAATGTATGAATCGAACTCTTTTCCCTCTAGCTAGAGGTGAATAGTAGGATTATTTAGGCTCTTTAACCTTGGTATGGCAACCAATCTAGGAGATGGAAAACTCTGAATTCAAACCTGTTAAAAATCGCTCAGAAAATAGACCTTGGGTTTCATCCTGCTCGTGCCAAGGGTTTGGGTATATATATATATATATATATATAGTTACATTAGAAGATACGTTTTATTGAGATAAAACCAGAGAAATACTTTTTCGAAAACGAAATCTCAGTCGTAGCGATTATTCTCAGAATTGCGTGAAATCGCAAGGGACTACACAAAAGCTGAAAATGATACGCAGCTTGAAGATATATATTTCATGGGTTTGCATATATGTAAATATAACATTTCGTCTGCATATATTTGAGAAAGAAAAAAAAATCTGTAATATTAGATATCTGCATTTGCAACTTTACGCCTTTTACAACAGGACGAGAAGGCTCAACTTGTAGTTTTTTTCATAGCTTAGTCTGGCTCCAAATCACACGTGTAAAACATTTCCTGAAGGTCATACTACAGTAGTATTAGTCTACACGTTAGCCTTTATTCATTAGCAAGGTTACCCAATATCGGCTGGGCATAAAGCTATGAATATTGAAAGGTAGAGACTGAGACGCAAAGAAATGACCAGCGTTCTTTAAAGCAGCTAATTTTATCACCAATTTTGGTACCAATACCTAATTACCAAGACAGAGTAAACATTGTAAGGGTGGTGTAGTGATCAACGTATTGGGCTAAGACATCCTAGTAAGCAAGTTCGAACTCTAGTCGAGCAATTACGTTCACGTACGGACAGACACTCTTGGGAAAGGCATGAACTCCCTTATTTCTCAGCTATGGGTTAAATAGTAACACTACTATTCTACAATGATAGCTTTTACATTAAATAACGCACAGTAGTTGATTGGACATTAAGCAAAGAAATCAAACAAAAAACTGTGAGATAAAATCGTTTTTACAGTGAAATAGCGGGGGGAAGATTGATCTTACTAAAAAGTTTGTCTGAGCGGGATCCCATAGATTAATTAAAAACCTTTTTAGGGATGATCCTAAGACATTCTGAGAGTTCAATTGAAATCAAGATAAAAATGCAGAAACCTTTGGCGAACGGATTAACAGGTTCGGTGAATTTTGTGTTTTTACTTGTTCTTGGGTAAACCAGAAAAAATAACACAAAGAAGCGGTCATGTGTAGAGATACATAGAAAATAATGATTGTCAAATATCTTGCATGGGGCTCTGGATTTCTTATTTCTTTTGTGTAATTTATTTTTTGGTTGTCTTTAACGAGTTTTGACCAAAGGTCATTACTAGGAGAAAAAAAAATGTTTAAATGCTTTTTTTAAGTGTTTTTAAAAAGTTGATATGCTATAAGAGAAGTTATGAAAAATACACTGGTGATGAAGCGGTATTTGTCTCTGCCTGCCACCAAACAGGACTTGACACAAGGTCAATGATTCGAAGGTCGAATTCAAGAGAGGATTAAGGGAGGGGAAGGTCGGGCTCGAGCCGAGGCTCTAATCCTGCTGGATTTTGCTGGTCATCGGCTCACTTAGTGCAATATGAGCCTGATGAGCCTAGCTGGACATGGACCCAAACATGGGTCCAAACACGGATGCCTGATTATAGCTTGATCTAGACAACGAGGTCCAGTGCTATACTTGCTCGTCAATGACCGCCTTCAGTGATGAAGCATTTGTTGAATAAAAATTATGTTCTAATATCCAAATATCTTCAACTGACCTTTATATATGTGGTGATAATATAAATAAACTTTTCCATTGGAGTTATATGTTAAGTCTTGGAGATATATTTAGTCGGTGTTCTATGAGTATCAACTCTTGCGAATTAATCAAAGCTAAATCCTGTTATATATATATATATATATATATATATATATATATATATATATATATATATATATTACAGAAGTATAACTCTGGCTGCTAGAGTCACAAGTATTTATTATGACCTTGTTCTCAATCTTATCCAACTCGAAATCAGAAAGGCTTTCGTCGAATCATCGAAGGAATTCAAGCAAAAAAACTCGAGGTTACATTACGATTCGAAGATTTCTCCAAAGCAATTTATTTTATTCACAATGGAAAAATGGCGTAAGTACTTAATAATGATTCACTCACCGGATGGGTATACTAACTTCTTTAACATAGTCACTGGAATATTGCAAGAAGATATATTAACTCCATATTTGTTTATATTCTGTGTAGACTATATACGAGGTGCATACGATAAGTTTCCAGACTTTTTTCGTATGAGCACTTTTATTGACAGTACACGCATGAAACTCTAGTCCCCTTCGAAGTAATCTCCTCCGGCTGCAATGCACATGTTGTATCGTTCCAACAACTTCTGGAAGGCCCCATGGAAGTCATCTGGTGTGAGCATGTCAATGACCTTCATCACATCCTCTTTCATCTCCTCAATTGTCTCATAACGACAGCCTCTGAGATTAGGGAACAACCAAAAGTCACAGGGAGTAATGTCTGGGGAACACTTTTGATGCCCATCTTGGTCAAATAGTCTGTGACAAGGATGGAGTTGTTGACTGGTATATTGTCCTGGTAGAAATGCCACTGAACCGATTTGAAAAGTGCTGGCCTCTTCCGACAGAATCTCTTCCTGAACTCCCTCAAAACCTCAACATAGTAACCCTAACCTTAACCCTAGCCCTTTGGCCAATCAACTCTGGTGTTCTGACTTCCTTACTCCTCTTACACCTCTCATCATCCCTCACAGACTCCGTGCCTTCCTTGAATCTTTTATGCCACTCAAAAACTGATGCTTGATTCATGCAAGATGGTCGAAAAGCAGTCTGAAGCATTCCATACGTTTCTGTGGCATTTTCTCCAAGTTTTAAACATAATTTTATTGCATATCGTTCTTCTAAAGTGTCAGATTGCATTTTTGCAATTCACCAGCTGTGACAATTAGGCTTTAGTAGAGTGTATTCCAATTGCTGCTGTAGCTGTTCATTTTAACCCGAAACCATAAAAATTGGTCTGTCATCCCATAAGATGCATAGCAATAACATAGTGAATTTTCAAGAGTCTACAACAATTTTAAATGCTCATCCGAAAAAGTTTGGAAACTTATCGTATGCACCTCGTACTTGGAACATCCATTAATCTAATAAACGAACAGGGTTTCACATAAAAAAAGCAAAAACCAGACGTTATCCTGTACTTCTCGTAACTGCACTTGCCCAAGCAGAATCCCTACTGCATAGCTTAGAGCAAGCGCCAAGAAGCATTAGCCTCTACGTAAATGTAAATAAAGCAGAGTACATGTATTTAGAAAAGAGCCATCTCTACAGTAATTGGCAAGCCTCAAAAATAAGTCGGCCAGTTCACATACCTCGAGAGAAATATCTCATCTACTGAAAACGATGTCAATACAAACAAAGGCGTAATGATGTTAATACTAACAAAGGTAGCTATTGACTGATTATCGATCTTATGAAATTCTGATCTATCAAATGAAATAAAACGGGATTTCTTTCAAGCTGTAGGTGTGTACTTATTACTGTATGGATGCACCTGATAAACGCAAACAAAACGCATCTAGAAAGCACTAGATGGGAACTACACAAGAATGCTGTGTACCGTCTTGAACAAATCTTGGAAGTAACAACCGACAAAACAACAGCGGTACGGTCACCTAACTCGCATCTCGCAAACCATTCAAGTAAGACGAATAAGACATGCGTGCTCTGCTGAAGAAGCCAGGAAAAATTCACAAACGTCTTCTCCACATGGATCTTCCTGTGTTGGTTAAATAGCAAAGACTGATTTACATTAGCTCTGTGCGGAGACAAGATACAACTGAGAATATCCAGCAGAAACGATGGATTAGAGAGATGGATGGTACGAAAGAGAGTCAGGGAAATCTGTACTGTTAGTGCGACTTGATGATGATGATGATGATGATGATATTATTTGTTAGCGAATAGTTTTTAGGTAACTTTATTTTTAAACGAGTTAGATCTCATTTGTTTTTATTCAGTTTCAAATACTTCCATCTAATATTAATAATTTGATTTAATACTGATTATTTGTTTTCATTCATTTAAGTAAAGTTGGTGACCGTAGTCGAGGGCAACTAGAAGGCTCCCTTTTCAATAGCTACTACACCGAGGTGTAGGGGAGGGCGCTACTACCCCCCACGATTGCTACATTTTACCCTTGATACGTACCTTATAATACTGAGTGTTAAGCTAGGAGGTATCAAGTACCATTTTTAAAGTCTTTGGTATGACTCGATCTGGGACTGAACCATGGTCTCCCGGGCCATCAGCAAACACTCTACCCACTAGACTGCGCATAAATGTCTCTAGCATCTTTAAGATAAGATAGGGTTGGGTACTAGTTTACTAAAGGAGGAATTTGAAGAATATGGTCAGGAATAGAATATTAGATTTTCATTTAAAAGAAATAAAGTCAAATGTTTTGAATAGATTTACAGAATGGATTCATAAGTCTTTTAAAGATTTATAGATTTCTTTCCTTATAAAAATCAGGTTGTCTCGTAATTAGATTTAAAATTATTTTGATTTATTTATAATTCTTATTGGTTAACAATTTAAGTGGGAAAAGATTTAATAGATTGTTTTAGGTTTTCGTCCTTCAAATAAAGACACAATTAAATGTTTTCAAGTATTGCGATTCAACATTTGTAATTATATCTATCAAGTATTTCTATCTAATACAAACAATTTTCACATAGTTGTATAGTTTCAAATTACCAATATGAGAAATCCTTTGTAACTGATGGGACAGCTCTATTTGACCCATAGATAGGATACTACCACTCTACTTGGTTTCATGCCTTTTTTTTAAAGGTATTAATGAAAATTGAAACGCAAGCAGCCTCGTCCAGGATTTGAACAAGACGATAACTGCCACAAATGCCTGCAGAGCCGACGCCGGTGACTAATATAGGAAAACAGTGTTCTGTAGCTGAAAACTTGCTCTATCCATTGACGTTATTGCGCTCCCTGTATCTGTTACAGTTTCTGTCGAAACCAGCGTGAGGCATTACTTTCGGAGCATCCCTCGAATCAATTAAATATGAGATATATCTTATCTGTTCTATAGACCCTAATTAAACTGTACTAGTGGCAGACGAAATTAGGTAACCGGATCTGAAGATTTACGGAATAACCTGTAGCTTAGATTTACCCCAGAGAAATGAGAAAAACCTATGCCTGATATTCTATATTGCTTTTCTTATCTGCTTTCAATAACACTCGCCTGTCATAGGTAAGATAAAGACTGCTACCGATGTCTCGGTAAGAAACGCCACATCACCTCGCATAAATAGCAACATATATATATATATATATATATATATATATATATATATATATATATATATATATATTGACATGTACTAATTCGAGAAAAAAACAAAACAGTCTTTAGATGATGATTTTATATATAGTTTGAATTATTTGCCAACGTTAACTTTTCAATTTTTAAACCTTTATCGGTGCATTTAAACATGGGATGTTTTATCTTCTGAATTTTATTTGAATTAATTTTTATATTTCTTAAATGAAACGAAATATAATGAAAAGTTTTAGATATTCGATTTTTCTTTTCAGAACTGTGACGTAATTAATGTTTAAAAATCTATTTTAAAAAATCAAATCACATATCTATCTATCTATCTATCTATCTATGTTCTCATCAATTTTATTCTGTTATTATCTACCCATTTCAAAGATTCCATAAGACATCAATATCTATCTGCTTCTATCTCCCTTAGTCTCTTCATATCTATCTATCTATCTATCTATCTATCAAAACAATGAACCCAAATCATTTCAAATAAAGAATTTTGTAACATTTTATTACTAATTTGACTAAATAAGAAGATAAATTTTAAAAAGTCGAGTCTGTTTGATAGTAGTGTGGTTTGAAATTATTGTAGATTCAACAGTTTTCCAGCAGTTTTTATTCGAAAAAACATTTTGGCATCTTTAAATTATAAAATAAAACATATATATATCATGAGTAGAGTGTTATTAGTCCATGGTTCGGGAGACCGGGGTTCAATCCCAGGTCGAGTCATACCAAAGACTAAAAAAAATGGTACTTGATTCAACATGATAAAGTAAGGATTAAGGTAAAGTGGAGCAATCCAGGGAATGGAGTAGCGTCCTTCCCTACACCTCGGTGCAGTAGCTATTGAAAAGGGACCCTTCGGGTCACTCTCGACTAAGGTCGACAATATTTATATATATATATATATATATAAGGCTTGACTTTCCTTGAAAAATAATCTGACTCGCACATGTTTTCGTCGTCGTTCAAGCATACCCTACAGAGCACGTTATCTCGCGTGTGTTTCTGCTTGTAAGAGCAGCCAACCGCTTCTGACACGAAAAATCCCCACCCCACAAAAATACTCTCCTACCTCGTCCATCACCCCAACTTTCACTCCCACCCGTCAAATAGACACGGATCTCACAAGCCCATTGCTAGATACACACATTTACCAAAAAATAACAACGCTCGACTTCTAAATATGTTATCAATTCCGATAATGACAAGATGGACTCTTTCTTAGGAGACTGATAGGGGCGTTGGAAGACTTAATATTTATTTTATAAATTTTCTTTTTTTAGAGCCTCTTTGTTATCAGTAATATTAGTATATCTAAGATATATATTTTGATTATATAAATATAATCCCATGTCTTCCATCGTCACTTATACACTGCAGCTACCCACCTACCTTGGGGAGTTGGATACCAAAGTTGGAAAAGGGCGTCAGTCCTCTGATGTTCAAAAGCAGCTATTTTTGCCATCTCATTCAAATTACCTAAATAAAATACTAGTTGAGAACCCATCCTTCGATCGAGAGATGGTGCTGGTAACACCGAAGTTTTTCGGTTTCTTTGTTTAATAGCATATCAAACGTCTTGGGTTATTTAATGCCAAATTCATCCCTGTAGATATATCAGTAGTGGGAGAGGAGATATTTCATATCTTTCCTGTGGATATTGGCCCGAGGGTGAACGTAAAAGCACGACTTGAGTTCGAACTCGCTTTCTACGATGTTACAGTACAGTATGTTAACCACCTCACCAGAGGAATTCTACCTCAAGAATTGGTAGTGATTCATCTAAGCAACTTTAATGGTACTATTTAATCCATCACAGAAGGGTGGGGGATTTTATTCCTTTCGTTGGGCATATTGGACCGAAAGTGAACGTAATTGCACGACTGGATTTCGAACCCGCTGACTACGATTTCGCAGTCCGGCACATTAGCCACAACGCAATTCTTACTAAATAAACTTTCGTGTCTGTTGCACATGTATCATTTTTCAGTTTCATATTTTTCATAGATTGCATGGGCGATTAGTTTGGTTTGGTTTGTTTGGTTACTGCCATATCAACACTCCTGGGTTATTCAAAGCCGAAATATGATTCCTTTGTAAACGTTTGATTATAATAATAATAATCATATTTTAATGTTCCATTGAATCTTTAAAAGTTGTGCATTTCATTTTTTCAATTATCATTTGTCTGACCAAAGTGTTCCTAAAAGGAATAAAAATAAAAATAATTTGAACACGGTTGTATTGTTTCAAGTGTTTCTAAGACAACAAGTTTCAAGTAGATATTCCTGTTTATTAAAGGTTTATTTGCACACACACAGTTAGACAATTGCATGAATTCCTATCCAATGCCAAAAATTTTCAAACAGATCGATAAAATCGATTAACGAGAGCATAACAGTTACCACCGCTCCGGGTTTGAGTGGACCTGGGAATAATGGCAATGAAGATTTACTCCATACTCCCAAAGCTTCAAAATTGGAGCCTTACAACCAAATGCAATTTAGTTTTATTATTTAGTCACAAATATCAAAATACTACTCACCTCTCGATATTTTAATGCATTTTTGTTTAACTTTTGTATTAGCTACATATATTTTGATTCATACATTGTTTTATTCGATTAATAAAAATTGCTTGTTTTTACGTTAAAAAAAGTTTATCTTCATATTTCATTATTTTGGCCATAAAAGTAAAATTTGAAATAATGGCCATTTTATATATTTTAATAACGTGAGCAATAAAGAAATAACAAAAACCTTCTGAGAACAAAATTTTCATTACTTGGTTTTATCCAAAGCAGAACTGCAAAGTTTGAAGGAAATAATGGCAATTTTCTGAACTTTTTACAATATAAGCAATTAAGAAATAACATACACGAACCAGGGAAAATATTTTTGGCACTTAGTGTGATCAGTAGGATGAATGAAGTCTACTATTTATTTAAAAAAAAACCCTTCTGAGTAATACTGTGGTTTGCGTAAACAAATTCATGATCAAATCAAAGACAGAACGAATAATCACGGTGAGGATGTAAATAAATAAATGAATATATATATATATATATATATATATATATATATATATATATATATATATATATATATATATATCTTTTGAATGCTTCATCCCATTACCTGGGTCTTTTGATATCAAATACATATGTAAACATGCTCTTGGGGAAGGGTCATGCCAAAATACGTCGTGGGTGTGCGGATAAAGGAAAACGAAAACAGGCCCAGAAAAACATTTCCATGTTAGAATTGAAATGTCAACGGAACAAAGAATCAAATAATTATTTTTCAAAGAGGCATAAACTTAAAAAAAAAAAGAAGAAAACTAAACAAATTGTTTGATTTTTTTCAAACGAACTGGAAAGGGCAGAATTAAAGAAGAAAAAAAGACTAAGACTAGCATGGGTATCTGGTGCTACTCGGGAAGAAAGTAAGAAAAAAGTTAAGGAACAATTTTTTTTTATGAACGAATATTAATATATGTTTTGACAAATGCAGGATGCCGAAATATGAAAATGAGAAAAATATACAAAAAAAAAAAAAAAAAAAAGAGAGAAACACACTAAATATAACGGTTATTGTTATGGTAAACGAGCCCCCCACCCTGAGTTCAAATCCTAGACGAAACTGTTTACGTTTTACTTCACATAATAACTTTGGAAAGGCATGAATCTATCAGTTCCTTCTCCTCAGCTACGGATAAATAGTAAGATAGGCTTTATCCTCGGTTAGGCAACCAGTCTAGGAGAAGGAAAACTTTGAATTAAAACAAGCTTTATTTCACTTTAAAAAATAAACTTGCGTCACATCCTTCCCCATATGGAAGGGTTGGGTAAATCCCAATTACAAAAATAAATTAACATAAAGAAAGTTCTCTGAGCTTTTTAGTGCACAATGTTTCTGGTTCATGGAGATTTTGTTAATGTGTGCAATCGCTTTTTAATCGTTTGTCGTAATTAGCTAACCTACAGCTGGCCATGCGTATAACCTTGTCCATCCAAATATTTACGATACCAAAAATGTTCTTGTTACTTTGTGCCATTGTTGATTCCATATGTACCCTTTTCATAAAAAAAAAGGTTCTCTTGGAAAAAAGCACTTAGTTGGTTTTCCTTTGACTTAGACAGATTTTCCATTCGTTTTTCGAGACGCTGTAACAAGACTAAAGAACCCAGTCTACCCAACCACTCCGCCCGAACTGGATGCGACACAAGGTCAATTTTAAAGCGAATTTTAACTGGTGTGAATTTAGAGTTTCCTTTTCCTAGATCGGTTATCATACTAAGGTTAACGTACCCATTCTGCCCAATTGTTTACTCATAGCTGAAGGGAGAATATTTAGATCCACACCTTTCCACAGGGTATTAGCACTCTGTGAAAAGCAGAAGCTTTCTCCAGGATTTGAGCTCATGTAGTCGACCTATTTCCAACAACGTTATCCGTTACACCACGAGCGCCTCTTATATCTCGTGCAAAAGAAATTTTTTCTTTCTTTGGTTTCAATGGCATGTCAAACCTCTTGGGTTATTTAATGCCAAGGCAATCCTTGTAGAAAAACAGCTGTGTTACTATGTAACCCTGGGGGAGTAAGAGGGTTCTTAACTTTCCCCGGGTTATTTGTCCGAAGGTGGACGTAATAGCGCAAATGGAGTTTGAACTCGCTTACTGCGAGGCCGCAGTCCATCACTTCAGTCATTACACCTCAAGGACTCCTCGCAAAGAGAAGAGATGGTACGATGGGTGCATATATAATAATGTTTGTCTATCGGTATCGACGACAACATTAAATTTGTTTGTTTTGGTCTATTTGTTTAAAGGCATATCAATCTTAGAGGGTTATTTGATGATAGAACCATCCTTGAAGAAGAGTAGCAGTGATTCTATTTAATCCATCGCTGGGAACAGTTAAATGATTTCAAGTATTGCTATGTAATACTAATAATCCTATTTAATATTAATCATTTGTTTACACCCAGATAAATGCTTTCAAGTAAATGAATAAATATTTCTATTTGACACATAAATGGGACTTTGACGGGTATTACCATTAACTTGGGAGTAATAAATGGGTACTCCACATTCCCTAAAGCTCCAGGGCTGGAGCTTCAGCATCAGATTGTTTTGTTTCATATCTTGGACACTCGTTGGTTGGAGTCTTCCCCCTCGGTAGAGATACACCATTCAACAGCACAAACCGACTCTGCCTACAAATGCCATAAAATCGATTCTATTTAAATTAATGGACGCTAATGTACTTAGGTAATGTACTTACGCAAGGGCCCAAATGCAAGCACATTCAGTTTTACCTTCACCCGTAAGCACAATGTACTTAGAAGTTACGAGTACTTCCTTTTACACTAGTCACGTGTTTTTCCCCAATGACCTGGAGATTCTTCAACGCGTAAAAAATCGCTTCCGCCTGATTAAGCCTAGCATATAAGTCAAGCAAACTTCCCCTTTTGTGGTCCTTCACCGAGATTGCCTTTCTGGTGCTTTTACTTATAATTTTATCTATACTGATAAATAAAAAGTCAGTCTGTCCTCAATTTACCCACCCCCTACGCCATGGATATGGTGTGATGCAAGGTCCATTTTCAAGGTGGTTTGAATTCAGAGTTTTCCTTCCCAAAAGTTAAAAAGCCGAATATTCGCAACTATTTGATCCATAGCAGGGGGTGGGGGTTGAAAAGATGGATTCATGACTTTCCCAATGATATCAGCACGAATTAAAACCCCAAACAGCCACATCCAGTATTCGAACTCGGCATTCCGATTCCTTTTCTAAAACGATAATTAACACGTTCACTTCCACTGATGGTCATATTTAATTTGATTTTTTTCACCATTGTTTTTTTTAATGCTTTTAACATTGCATCAGGTTGGAACGAATGTAATGCTTGATTTTCTAGATGAATGTTTTTGTCAACATTTATAAAAGAATTGAATTTTGTTATCATTGAGGAATAATACAATGAGTAATTTTTATCTTTTCCTTTCAAATTATAAGAATATCTTCGTAATCGTTCACAGAATTTACCCCAACTAAAGGACACATTAGACATGTTTTAGTTTCATGAAGGTTTCAGTGAAAGTACAGCAATAAAATCCATTCAGAGAAATTTTCCGGATGATACATTGAATGAAAGAAATTATAGGAGGTGTTTTTGAGGTTGGGAGTTCAGTCATAAAGACGAGCCAACAGAGGATTTTCCAAAAGAAGTTGATTCTGAAAAGCTAGAAGCTCTTCTCACAGCGCATCCCGCCTCTACTGTTAGGTAACTCGATAAAAAAGTCTAACAGAATCCTTATGACAGCCCTATGCCAACTGAAAAGATTTATGCGGTTGGAAATGGGTCCCACTCGACCAACCACCCAGTGAGTTTGCAACACACTGTTGCTTGTTGGTCTTAGAATGACATCAAGAGAAACGATTGAAAACAAGTTGGTCTCATATTTTCATGAAAACCTTAAGAATTTTACTAGCATGACATCTATAAGCTGGTTGGCAAATGGAATAAGATTCTAGGAAGCAGTGTAGGTTATGTTAATGATTAAATATTACTATAGGCATAAGTTTTTTTCATTTATAATATATACACTGAAAATAGTATATAATGGACGTGAAATTCGATCCAACTTGACATATATATAATGGCCCACTCGTATACATGTTAGTGTTCACCAATGGTCTGGGAGATAAGATTTTGATCCCAGGTCGAATCATACCAAAGACTCAAAAAACAGTTCTTGATAACTCTTTGTTTAGCACCCAGCATAATAAGGTGCGGATCTTAGGTAAGTGGAGCAATCCTGGGAAAAGAGTATATACTCTTTCCTATACTTTGGTGTAGTAGCTATTGAAAAGGGAGCCTTCGGCTCGTCCACTACTACAGTCGACCAACTTATATATATATATATATATATATATATATATATATATATAAGAGCTTCAAACGAATTGAGCACTCTGGTATCCTGTAAGGTATTAAATGTAGTCAAACACACTCAAGAGTTGTGATACAACGAAACAGTCTGTCTGTGGATGACAATATATATATATATATATATATATATATATATATATATATATATATATATGACAATATATATATATATATATATATATATATATATACTGTCTACTAGGTAAATTATCTTCTGAATTACGCAAAAATTAAAATAACACTGACATCTCCCTTTATCAAATACATTTACCAAAATTATATGAAAATATCTATAAATACTAGAGATTAAATTTATACAAATAAATCGGAGTTTGCTTCCAGCGCGGCCTCCAGACAACTTCGGAATCTCCTACAAACCATTCCGACGGTCTCTTTGTCTAAATTGGTAAATGCTGTTGTTAACTTTGCTTTCAATTCATTTTTGGTGTTGCACGGAGTTATGTTGACCTCTCGCTAAAACGCGTCCCACACATAATAATCAAGGGGACTAAAATCTGGGTTGATGAGGCCACAATTTCCTCACAACCAACACTGGACACTCCTACTTGAGTGGCATGGCACAGAGTCCTGTTACCAAATGTAGGTTCTTCCAGCAGCCACCCTTCCGATCCAGGACCGCACTACCATCTCCAGGCACTCGATGAATGACTCCGTGTTGAGTATGAGACCACGTGGAAAAATAATTGGAGGCATAACATAAGGTGGAGTGGGAGCTTTGCTTTTCAATAATATCATTAGGAGTCTGTTCTCAGATTGACGCTAAAAACACTCTGAAATCGTCGTATTGAGACTTCCAGCGTGAATGCTGGCGAAACTGGAAGCCATTTCTTAATTTCTCGTCGAATGAATCGTTTCATAGTTTTACTTTCCTCACAGACGGCGCCCAGCTGATTCGAGTTTGGTGCACAGTAGACAAAACCTGAAACAAAGAAAGCGCATGCGCAAAATTATTAAATTAAAATGGCAACAATTTACCCATCGCACCTCGTGTATATGCACACACACACACACACACACACACACACACACACACACACACACACACACACATATATATATATATATATTTACTTGGTCAGTGTTGAAATATGGATAATACGGATTTTCTTGGATTTTCTTCCAAAGTTTATCACCTTTTTCCACAGTTTCCAAGACCATCTATTTATCTGCTTTTAAATCTACCGATTAGCGTAAATGATTTGATGCTTTTGTTTAGTTTTATTTTCCCTTCTCTTTGATTTCCAATAAGCATTCAACAGTTTTAAATTGAAATATTTTCTTTGCCCGTAGATTCCGTCCAGATGGTTGGTTTTACGGATTAAGCAGAAGAATAGGAGATAAATTGGAATGCCGGGAAGAGAGAAATTGAAAACGAGGTTCAGTAGTGGGTGGGTGGGTGGTAGAACGTCAGTGAAGAAAAAGGGTGAAAAAAGATTAAAAATATGAATCTACCAGTGAAGTGCAGCAAAGAAAGAAACGCTGATCTATCTATCTATCTATCTATCTATCTATCTAGTCTTTTTATATCTCCCTGCCTTTATGTCGGTTCATATCTATCTATCTATCTATCTATCTATCTATCTATCTATCTATCTATCTCAGCCTTTTAATATCTATCTTTTTATTTATCTATGTCATACGTTTCCCATCCCTTCAGGTCAAAGTGGGTCGGGGAGTAATATCTGTCTAAACAATCTATCTATCTATCTATCTCGTAGATACACATAAAATTCTTCTGAACCACAGAATCAGACAGATAGCTATATAAAAAGCGAATCTGCCGAATAGTGAACTTTGCCGTCCAGGTGGACCAGTGAGTGAAAATCAAAGAAAACGAAAAGAGAGAAAAGTACTCGGACCTTGCCAGCGAACTAAAATAGCGATGGAACATGAAAGTGACGGTGATATCAATTGTAATTAGTGCCATTAAAATGGTCCACAAAAGCTTGATAAGGGGACAGGAATAGTTGGTAATTGAATGAAGAGTCGAGGCCATCTAAACTACAGCGTTGCTGAGATCGGCTAGAATACTGAGAAGAGTCCTGGAGACGTGAAGAGACTTGCTGTCACTCAGACTCCTGTGAAAGAG
Source organism: Sepioteuthis lessoniana (assembly GCA_963585895.1). Taxonomy (NCBI): domain Eukaryota; kingdom Metazoa; phylum Mollusca; class Cephalopoda; order Myopsida; family Loliginidae; genus Sepioteuthis; species Sepioteuthis lessoniana. The sequence continues at coordinate 88,805,812 of OY757930.1, read as the reverse complement.
AACCAGCTAAAACTGGTGTGAAAAACTTGCAAGGAGCGAAATAGTGAAATAAGATAAAGAAAGAAATAGAAACCATAAGAAAAAAGAAAGAGAGAAAGAGAGAAAGAAAGAATGAATGAAAGAAAGATATGCATAGAAAGAATGAAAGTAAGAAAGAAAGAAAGTAAAAATATTGAAAGAAAGAAAGAAAGAAAGAAAAAAGAAGCAGAAAAATGAAAGAAAAAAGAAGGAAGAAAAGGAACAAAGAAATAAAAGTGAGACAGGAAAAGAAAGAGAATCGAATAAAAAACAAAGGAAGAAAAAGACAAAGAAAGAAGGAAATAAGGAAGGAAATAAATAAAAAGATGGACAGAATGTTGAAAAAAAAAAAAGAAAAAGAAAAAAGAGAGAAGAAAAAACACCATTGAAGAAGAAGAGAAAACTACGTCCCAAAACGGCAATGAGAGTCTGTGAATCTAACGAAGAAGATATCCAGCAAAATAGACAAAAATAAACAAATAAAATAAATAAATAAAATAAAACAAATAAAAATCTAAAAAAAATCAAATAAAATCCAAGATTTCAGACCTTGAATAAATGATGCCGATAAACTACGATGAGATTATCTTGCTGTTTTAAATGAAAATCCTTTTCCATAATCCAATAATCTTCTTTGCTTAATTTGCTGTGTTTCGTTTTTCGTTTTTCTAAACGCCTCTATGTCGGGAAAAAATCTTGAAATTATTTTTACAGCACTCAGATCAATTCAGATAATTTCAAATCAAATCTGATTTTTCAAATAACTCATTTAAGCGACAGCAATGACCTCCCGCTAATTTAAATTGTCAATCACGATTATACAAACTAGTTGAACACGTTTAATTAGAAACAAGCACGAAAGATTAAGGACCAATATGACATTTGAAATGTTTTATTTATGTGTTAAATATGCATATATATATATATATATATAGCATTCGGTGTCCGTACAGTGCTGATGTATGTAAGTCATTGCAAGTCAGCCAACAGTGGCGCATCCGTGTGTTGGAATATTGCCTTTGACTTGGCCCTCGCTTCACTAGCAAAGCCTAGCATATCCTGATCATCTTACTTGGATGGTTAGTGAGATGGGAGGTAAGTGGCTGTACAACAGCTATTCTGTAGGATACTGCCTCTAGGATTTTTTTCCAAACAGTAAGTAGCATTCTTATCTAGTTTCCATCTAGCTTTCTCTCCTAGCGTTTTATTAGAGTCAAGGTGGTGTATCTATACAGTAGTATTGACGCAGCTACAACTTGGAAGCAATTCTGTTTTATCTTATCAGAGAGATCAGATTTCTGTATGATCGATAACCTGTCAATAGCTGTCCACGCCTTCATTAAGCGTATGTTGATATCACTTTCTGTAGGTGAGATATTTCTACCGAGGTATGTAAACTGTTTTACTAATTTCAGAGGGTAGCTATTTAATTTGGGAATGGTTCCTTTTTGCTTTAAGAACATAAACAATGTTTTAGAGATCAATATATCCTACTGCTTGCTCCAGCCTATGCCGTAGGAATTCAGGTGTATTTGAGAGATATCATATATCATCATCATTATGTCGTGCGGCTAGCACGGATATCCCTGACCCTCTCTCGATACTTTTCCCTATCGTTCATCGCCTCTGGCAGGTCTTCAGGGCTACATCCCGTATCCTCACATAGTTGCTGTGTGTATATTCTAGCTGGTCATCGAGCTTTTGTTCGGCCATATGTGGGGGTCCATAGAAGTACATCACTGATGAGCTCGTCCCTGCTTCTCCAGCAGTGTCATGCGTGTCTGGTTCGTCTAACTTGGATAGTTTTCGTGATGGGAGGCAGGTGGCAGTATAGTTAGTGCTTTGTGGGCTGTTGCCGCCAGGACTTATTTAATATTGCTCGCAACATTCTTGTGTAATTGCCGTCCAGCTTCTTCTTGAGCCGTTTTGTCCGCGTCCAGGTGGTGCATCCATACAGTAGTATCAACACGACCGATATATATATATATATATATATATATCGGTCGTGTTGATACTACTGTACAGTAGTATCAACACGATACTACTGTACAGTAGTATCAACACGACCGATATATATATATATATATATATATATATATATATAACTCATGTTTTTGAGTTCTTTTGTTTTCAGGGTCTGGGTTTATCATTATTTGTAGAATATTTGTATATATATATATATATATATATATATATATATATATATATATATATGTATATATATATATATATATAATACAAAACTTTTTTTACGTATATAAAACAATAAAGTTCATCAAATGAATTAAAGAAATAAATGAAATTAACGAAAAATATTTTATTCATTCAAACTTAATGAAAAAGAATATTTTTTAAAAAAATTCCTCTCTTCAATGTTGAATTGTACAACTTTTACTTTAAAAATATTTGTTTGTTTTGTTGGTTTTACAGTATATCAACCCTCGTTGTGTTATTTAATACCGAAGACAGATTTTTTAAAAGGTTTTAATCAATTAATGATAAGTAAACAATTTTAGCTTCAAGTAACTTTTTTTAATACAAATAATTTGAAGGGTCATTCAATCAATAAGATTTCTTAAGAAATTGGCAATAGGAAACATTGTTTACAGTTGCACTTTTTTTCAAGAAAATTAATAGTGATGGGTCATTTTATGTCCAATAACACAGCATGACCTTTTCTTTACTCGAGAGTCAGAATATATCAATTGAATGGATTGTCTTTTTGACTTGTCCGAGAGTGAATATAATAAAGCGACGGGAGTTTGAACCCACTTTTTTCGAGGTTGCAGTCCAGTACTTCAGCTATTACGGGTTATATTTTCAAGGATCTAATAATAATAATAATAATAATAATAATAATAATAATAATAATACTATGTACAAAATATCACATGAAGTCATAAACTTCTGCGAGAAAACCATGAAAACCTGGAGGATGGAATTGAAAGCAGGAGGAAGAAGCTTAGCTGAAACAATCCAGCAAATTAGCACAGAGTACAAGACTAGACACGACTGGGTGGGCAAGATGATCCACTGGGAAATGTACAAGAAATTGAAATTTAACCATATGAACAAATGGTATATGCACCACCAAGCACCTGTCCAAGAAAATGTCACACATAAACTCCTATGGGACATATACCTAATCTCGGCCAGAAGACGAGACCTTATAATAATCAACACCAAAAAAAAAAAAAAAAATAAAAATAAAAGAGAATTTGCAAAATCGTTGACTTTGCTGTCTCGGCTGAACACATAAAACTGAAAGAATGTGAAAAGTAGGAATAGTTCCTCGACCTTGCTAGAGAATTGAAAAAACTATAGAACATGAGGGTGAAGATTGTACCAATTGTGATTGGTGCTTTTGGCACAGTAAAAAAAGGGTTATTAAAGGGCCTGGAGAACAAGGAGGTTGGTGAACGAGTGGAGACCATCCAAACGACAGCATTATTGAAAACAGCCAGAATACTGAGAAGAGTCCAGGAAACCTGAGGAGACTTGCTATCACTCAAACTCCAGTGAAAAACCGTCAACTAACGCTGATGTGAAAAACTCTGAAGGAGTAAATAATAATAATAATAATAATAATAATAATAATAATAATAACAATAATAATAATAATCCGTAGTTAACAATTATTCGAGTAACTATTCTTTATACAATTTATTTTTACATTGTTTTATGGTTCTAAGTATTCTTATCTGATGCAAATAATTTTTGAATTGATCTACTCGACTCATTCATGGGACCCTAAGAGGTTCTACTACTTCGAGTCAGAGTCGATATGGGTGTAATGGTAATGTATCGAGGAGTTTTCTGATTTCCTATCCAGTCAAAATTGACATAAAGTCATTTTATAGAAGTGGACCATACACAAATCGAGAGTCGTGGGTAGCAGTCACAAAAAATGCTTGGTCCTCTTGTTATTGCCTTTCAAGGGCGCGTTAGGCGCCGAGCAATATACTCATCCCTGACTGTTTTAGGCCAGAGAGCCGATGTTGGAACATCGGTGATTAACTTTAAATCAACCACCAGGCAATGGATCTATGTATGTGTTAAATATTTATTTCTAAAAATTATTTGTTTGAGAAATTATATTCGTCAATCTATGCGTGAAAAAAATTGGTTTCATTCTCAATTTGGGAAAAAAGTATTCGTTCTTTTGTAAGTGGTTCATATCTTCTATTAAGGAAATCATATGACACAGGAAAATAAATGCGCTAATTTAACTAAAAAAAAACAAAAAAAAAAAACAAAAACAAGATGAGATTTTACGAGAGTTTATGAAGAATTTAAGCTTGACAAATATATGCGCATTTTTGAAAAAAGCTTTCATTATATCCCTCATAATTTATTAGATTTATCGAAGCTTAAAATAAAAATAAAGATTTGCAATTTTGAAGGGGTAAATTCTCTGGCGTCTAATTTACCAGGGCGTAACGAACTTACCAATTTTGTTCCGCGAATTTTAATTGAAAGAAATAAAAAAAAAAAAAACGTAATCAACCCTATTCAACCCTTTTGGATGTAAAAAAAAAAACTTTAAAATTAAAGGTAGAAGAAAAAAAAATAGGTTATCATTTTGCGTTTAGAGTCTATCATGTTCCAGGCTTAAAAAAAAATTATTCAAAACAGATTTAATTAAGAAAAAAGAAGATTGTAAAAAAGATGATTGTAACTTGTTTTTATCTTCTATACGTGCGATTACCGAATACATTTATCTTTTCTGTTCTTTTGTCTGTAACATTGAACCTAAGACAATAGAACAAATGATGTGAAAGAAATAATATCGTTGATTATATGCGCATCGCATACACAATTATTTAACTCAGACTTTTATGACATTCAAATTATATGAAAGGGAAGCTGAAACTGTGAAAAGCTAATTGTTGAGTAAGATTATGGGATTCTTGTATTCACTGATGCCTACGCGTACAGTTATTTGGTAGGCATAAACGTGTACGTATAATTCGGGGCTCCCGCATAGATAGATAGATAGATTAAAAGCTGACTTAGATATAAAGAGGTAGAATGATAAAAACAATCAGATAGATAGATAGATACGTTAACTTGTCCACTAGTTTCAAAGGCCCATACTATAATGTGGAGATGTCGCCTCTTTGATTAAAGCATATGTATTCCGTCTTGCCTGCGTTGACATGGAGGCCTATGCCATCAACTGCTCATTTCAGACTATGTAGCAGGTATTCGGCTTGGGCGGGTGTATTTGCCAGAAGCGCTATGTCATCGGCGTTGTCTGCATCTGTAATTGTTTGTGCAAGTTATCTTCTGCTTCTTTCCTTTGCCAACTTGGAACTGTTTTTTTTTAGATTAAATCTATAGACGTTCTAAGCACGTAGTCTAGGCAGATGTGGACAGGTATGGAGCTAATGTGCCTCCTTATAGCACACCTGCTACAATGTCGAAGTAGTTTGTGAGTAGTCCGGTGAAGTAGTCCGGTGAGTGGACTTTTACTTTCGTGTTTTTATATAGCGTCATTATAGCTGCGACGGTTTCTTGGAGTAGGCTGTAGGCGAGTAGTATTAGCTCCATCTTTCCTCTGTGTATGGAGTCAATAGGTTTTTTGCACGAATACTTAGAATTCGACGGATAGTCAAAATTTGTGATGTCGTGGATCTATTTGTCCGAAAGCCATTTTGGTTCTTCCTAAATTTCTTCTCAATTTTGGGTTCTTTTGCATTGTAGAGCATTGTATATATTGGCTGCTATGGATTTAAGGATTATTCCTCGGTAGTTCTTGGCTATTCTGAGGTCACTCTTCTTAGGGAAAGGGAGGATGCGTCTCTTTGTCAATTTGTCTATTGTGTTCTGGCTATTTACAGCATTACAGTGCCGGAGCAAAAAACAAAATAAAATCCTAAAAAATATGATTTACGCGGGGTTTCTTTTATATCGATAGCTTAGTTCCAGGATGCATTTCCTCCATTTAGCACCTGCTCCCTTACTTAAAAGGAGAAAAGGTTAGGTTGATTGTCCAGCGACGGAGGCGCACTTTAAAACTGTTTGCATCCACCCTCTTGGATGCATGCTTCTTGCAGGCCACCTCATATTCAACCGACGTTGTGCCGAATCAAAGCACCGTGGCACAGTGGAAGTGTTGGGCTTTAAATATAGCATGTATATATATATATACGTACACAAAAAAAGTCTATGTGAGTGCTTGTGTGCATGTAAGTGTGTGTGATTTTTATGGGACCAGTACTTCTATTTTTTTATATAGTTTTTCTCATATTGCACAGACTCATTGTTAACTTATTCTTAATAAACAATTATACATATATATATATATATATATATATATATATATACATATATATATGCATGTGTGTTTGTGTAGTTGGGCAGCAGTTGTTCGTTTAAGCATG